>JBCAUI010505984.1:0-12936 GCA_038406195.1 Haplosyllis anthogorgicola | reverse complement strand
CAAATATGGCTGCCAATTTGAGAATAATGGTCACAACAACAACATATTTGCTGGGCATTCATGGGGGACATAGGTGCATGTGTGTAAAATATGAAGTCTCTATGATCAATAGTGTGATCAGGGTGAGTGTGCACAGACGCCGACACCAACGACGACAATGACAACGGACAAATCATGATTCTATAGGCTCTTTGGCATATATGCCAAATGAGCCAAAAAAACCAGCAAGAAATACAAAAGAACAATAGACCGCGTTGGACAGGTTGGCCGTAAAATATACGTGGAATATGTATGTTATAAATAACAATACAACAATATCTCATTTCATAGATTAAAAGAAAAGTAGATTAAATGAGAAGTTGGCTCCATGTACCGTAGACTACAAACGAGTAAATTAAATGTACCGTATACTAGACGCACTTAAAACTGCGGCCAAAGCAGGACTAAATCATTGATTTACCACATAGATTTGCAAGTAAAAATACGCAAACTTTTCACTTTATTTCCATGATCTAAGACAATTGTGATGCATGTATTTTAAAATCCGGTTATGCGTGATGTACTCCCACGAGCATGAGTATTCCGTCATGATCATGTTAAATTTCATCCAGTGCACAAGCACCTGCATAATTGACGGTCGAAATTCACTCAAACCCAAGAAATAAAGTTTTCAACTTACCTATGAAGTGGTGCAGTATATCTAAAAGTTATATGTGGTTACAATCTATGGTACATAAGTGATAATATAAGGGGTTAAAGATGGGAAAATCTAACCCGGTAATACTTTACAAGCACCCTTCCTTGTCTAAATATGGCGAGACCCAGAAACTGATGACGTCACGGAAATGCGTTTCCAAGACTGGGCCTCCTGTAACAATGATCAGTGTAAACAAACACTTGTCAAAATTTCATTTCTAAAGACTTTTCCTGAAACGGAAACTTAATTTACATTTGATAAAGCAATCACACATCATAAAGGACTTATAGCGCTCCTATGAAATACTTTGACAGTGATTCTGATGCTTTATTTCTTGCTGATGTCATATTGTGTCAATCTGTTGTGCAAGGCACACATGAAAATCAACTGATATCAACTGTTTGTTTCACTTCACTTCACATGACAATACACAGCAGAGTAGAAGCAGAGGGGAAACCGTAAACAAAGTAATAAAATATATAGACAATAAAGTCGGTAATATCAGTGTTAGTGCGGTATTTAGATCTGTTCATTACTTAAGGTAATATCTGCAGCTGACAAGACAGGGTAATATAAATTAAATTTGTAGTCACAAATGACCGTCTGTATTAGTAACTTACCTGCTCCTATTAATTTAATATCTACAGATAGACGAAAGATGCCAAAGGGAAGATCAAAAGTTTCAGCAAAGAAATTTGTACCGTATGTGAAAGGATTTCATCCAGCTACGTCGAAACAGAAATCAGAAGCCCTGGGTAAAGTCTTCAAGACAACAGCTCCAGAATACAAAGACAGTCCAGAATTCTTTCAGCCAATTCCAAAATGTACATCAATTGATGACTGGTTGGCTCAGTACAATGAAGAGGGACAAACTGTTGAGGAATACTTGTTTCAGACTCCTTGGCTTTCACGAAGAAAGTTACCCTACTTGAAACAAAATTTCAATAATGCAGGAACAAATTTGCCTGAAAAGTATCCAGATGGCAAAATTTACATTGTACCTTTGGGTGATTTTGATTCTGATGCAAGTCCCCAGTTTGATGCCTTGATTGAATATGCTCAACTTTTCTTTTGCTTGCCAGTAAGAAAACTACCAGCTATCAAACTGGAAGAAACAAAACACGACACTTTTTGGTTAGCTGAAAATGACAATAGTGAAGCCACAAATGGAAAAAATAAAATAAGACTGAGTTCCAGACTGGACGCAAAGTCAGGAAGAAGGCAACTCAAAGTGCAGGACATCTTATTGACATTAAAGAACTACCTTCCAGATGACGGACTGTGCCTGATTGCCTTGACCATGTCAGATCTCTTCGATGCCAAACCAGATCTGTTTGTGGCTGGAATGGCATCTGGAAGGAACAGAGTTGCAGTCTTCAGCCTGTTAAGATATGATCCAAACTTGACCTTTTCTCAGGAATTTTGGTACAAAATCAGGCAAACCAAGGAATACACAGATGAGGTACTTGGGGCTATTGATATCTTTAAATAAACTAATTTTAGATAAAGCCTCAAAGTTGCCTCACAATTGTACCACCGCTTTTAGTATAAATTTCTGTGTTGTATTTTATAGGATCGACAAAGGCTGATATTACTTCGCAGCTGTAGATTATTGGTTCATGAAGCAAGTCATCTACTGGGTGTAGGACACTGTGTTTATTACTCATGCTGCATGAACGGCTCAGGTAATTCATATGCCGTATTTGTCGTATCAATTTATGGCGCACTACACAAAGAGTTAATTTTGAGGGTGCACCTTATTTACAAGCAACTTTGAGTAGTTTACAGAAAATGTTATGTTGTCAGTGTTGTGCATTTGTACTTCAATTGGAGGCCTTAAGTATGCATAGGATCCATAATAGTCAGTCATTTAAGGCATCAGGAACGACAAAGTTATGATAAGCACTTGTGTTGTAGAAAAAAAAAGACATGCTAAAATCACTTTTGCAACACGTTACCAACAAAAATTGATGGGTTCCAATGTGTATTCGGCAAATATTGACTGAAATAATTTCTGTAAATCAGCTGAAAAAAGGGTGCGCCATAACTAGGGCATGTGCCATAAATACGACAAATATGGAACTAATGTCTAAAGTCTCAAGACATGAGGAAAGGTAAAAAATCCAATGGAAATTGATTTTTGTTGTGCAATAAGCTTTGACAAACCTGTGAATTGTTCCTTTTTGTTCTTTCAGCAAAATATTTCACACAGTAGTTTGTGCCAAATAGATTTTTCTGTGGTAACATCTTATTAATTGGTGTAAAGTTGATTTATACAAGTTGATTCATGTGAAATAAATATCACTCCTAAATTGTGTCACTTTGTGTCGCAATTGTGTCAAACTTCATGATGAAGATGAATCTTTGAAAGTAGAACCATTTATAGGTGCTGTAATCAAAGTGCACTTAATTTTTGCACATCAAAATTAGTTGCTGGATGCAATTCTTTGTTTAACGTTGTAGGTCATTTGGAAGAAGACTTTAGGCAGCCCATGTATCTGTGTCCTGTTGATCTTCGAAAGCTACAAACATTGTGCGGGTTCAACGTAATTGACAGATATCAGGGATTACAACGATTCTTCGTTAAACACGGCATGAAGGACGAGGCTGAGTGGATAACCAAGAGGATCGACTTTATTACAGAGCAAACAGCAGCAAAGTAAAACTTGCAAGAACATTCACTGGTGTATGCGGCACATAATTTTGCAAGTCTGCCGTCATACAATGAAATAGTATAATGACCAGACTCCACTAAACGTATTTTTGCAAGGGAAATCGCGAGACTATGTATTTCCAATGATGTAGGCGTTTTTTGCCGATCGCAATTGTTTCGATTTATTGCCCGAAAAATATCTGCAACATTAAAGAAGAGCTTGTGGAGCCCAGCCTTAAATTGGATAAAAATGTGGATGGTAAAGAAATGCCGAGATAACTGTTTTACAGTTGTAGGGTTCTCTTTCACGTGTTGAAGAATAAAAAAAATTGCATTGCATATGTAGTTAACCAAAAGTATCATTCAACACATTCCAATACAGTACTTTGTGTACACATGCCACAGTATAATCAGGAATATGAAAATATGTATTCACGTTATGGGTTTTATTTTCGTAGTATGTTTACAATGTTATTTTAAGATTACATTTGCACGTATTGCACTGTAATTTGTTTTCGAAATAAAACATGTATTGATCATTATGAAAAGACGACTTTGTTTTACATAAAATATAATTTATTCCATTGAGAAATAATACAAAATTGATCAGCGTTTTAATTTTATTACATTTTGTAATGTTAGAAAGATGTAATTATTCTTTGGCAGTAATGATATTGTTATTCCACTCGAATAATACATTTCTGAAAAATTTCCAACAAACAGTATAGTTTTTCAAGAATAAACCACGGAATACTGGGACACTGGTCAATCTAGAATCTTGTCTAGAAACCTAATGACCAGTGAATAATACATATGTGTACGTACAGTTTACGTTCTATTCATGTTCTTGATGGTACTGTATTCACCTATGTGAATATCTGTCCAAAAAGCAGTTCCTCGAGTATTCATACATGTAACTAATACATGGTCACCACTGACTAAAATTCACCAGTTTACAAAACTATAAAACTTTTTTTTTGTTTTTGAGTTCACTTATAACTCGAGAGTGTTCGCTGAAAATTAAACACGAGACCAGGTCGGGTTACCAACCTACACTCGGGAGGTTAAGCCAACTCACAAATACATGTATCACAGTTTCATATTTTATTCAGCGTTTCACAGAAATACATATAAAACAATTCTTGATAAATTTTCATAATGTTCTGGCACCATTTTAACTGTTTGTTATAGTGTAGCACATCTACCACCCTCAAAATAGAAATAAATAATAACGGAGCAAGTGAGTCCACAATTTTGAGTTGAGGAAAGTAGAATATAAAACCAACCAGTCTCTACTTCATACATTTTGAACCTTTTCTCACACACTGGGTTACTTTTGTACGGTACGAAAACACCTATCAGCACCATGCATCATTTGATGTCCATAAACTGCACATCCTCCATTAAAATAAGAATGTTTCGAGGCAGAGGTCGAGGAGAAGGTGACAACACGGAAAACATTTGTTTATCCATATCTACAGAAGTCCTGAAAATGAGCAAAAGTGGTTAAATGATACTTACAAGAGTTTTCTGTGAAAACAAAACAAGTATACAACTGCCACGACTTGATTACGAAAAGTAATGAGATTTTTCAAACTTGCCGAAGAAAACTATTTAAATAGACTGCAGCCCTTTTCTTAAGATGCTTTTTACTTTGTTAATGTGACACTTGAAGTAAGCGTGTATTGATTACACTGCAGTTGAATACGTGGCAAAGGAATCTCCACTTTGACTTGGGTCATGAACATAAACATTAAATGTAACCATTTGCATAACTTACACAACAATAAACCCCGCTACATTTGTCTGCACTATGTCTTCTTCAGCTGAGGATGCAGTACTCACACTCAACACCCGATGCACTAAAGACGGACCTTCAAAATACAACATCTAAAAAAATCATGATGTTAAAACATAACTTATTCCACATAAAAGGGTGAATAGGTTTCTTATTGGTTGTGTGCACAGAGTTTCTACTCCAGTGTCAACTGAAATAGCCCTCCATGAATAATCGTTAAAATGCAATTTGGATGTGCTCATTGGCTGTGCAGTTAACGAAAATGGTATTCACGTACACAAAACTAAAATGTTCACAGTTCAAACAAAAACCTACACGAGCAAATACTCCTATTCATATTTGGTTTCACGGATTGGTCCAAACAAAATCGAATATCATTTTCAAATACCTGGATCTAATTGCACCAACTTAGTTTTGTTGTCTGAAGCCGACATACCAAGTGGTAACATGGATGCTGGCAAGTCGGGAGCTGAAATAGAAATCTGTTACATGAAATCTTGTATGACTAGGTCATATAAACTACAAATCAATTTGTTACCGAATCTGTTTCAAAAGACACAAACATGGCTAAGTAGCTGTTTAAATCCTGCTATTTATTAAGTTAGTGTATTTTGTAAATCGCTAAAAGCAATAGAGGAAATGTTATTTGTAAGTCACTCAATAAATTAATTGATTGTTTACCTCCTATTTTGTATGTGGTGACTTCGGAGAATTTAACGTCGAACGTATGGGGGTATAACTTTGCACTGGATCCATAAAAGTACTCTCGAATCTTTGCATCTCTAGTGTCCATTCGCAACTTGTTGCTTCTCTCTACCACCTTGATGTGAAAAGTCATGCATATTTGTTCAATAATAAGAAATGTCTAAAAAGTTGTATGCGTCATTTCAATCATTAACTGTGAATACAGTGGATACGGCGATACTGTAATTTGTTACGACTAAAATGCTATAAAGGGCAGATAAGCCATCCAAGGCCGGCCAAGTAAACGTGAGTATTGAGTTTTTGTTATGACGAAAGGTCAATTAAAGGAATGGCAGTATCCACAACAGGCAGCGCTAAAGGCAGGTTCTAATGTAGTGCACACAAGTTTTCCCCTCTCTCCTGGTTGCTGAAACCCTATGTTTTCAATCAATTCTGTAACAAAGTGTACTTACTCCTCCTGATTTGGGTAATAAAATGACTTTGACAAAATCTGGCATATCTCGTGTTAACTCGTTATGTAACCGCTCCTGATCCAAAACAATTATTACATCAACTGCAAATAAATTATTACATCAAGTGATAAAGAATGTAAAGTTCTGGCATGTTTTCTTAGCAACTGAAATGAGTGGTCGGGGTGACCTGCTTGTCTCATTCGTTGCGTTACGTTATGCACCTCTTAACCACAGAGTACATCGTAATTGGGAGTAACGCAACATTAGATGTACAGTAGAACTTGTCTTGAGTGACACTTTTCCCTTCAAAAAGTGTCGCAAAAGGCCGGGTGTCACCCAAGACAGGGTCATTTAAACATGTTTTAAAAACGTTTTATGTAGACAAAAGTGTCGTAAAAATACATGATGTCGTTCAAGACAAGTGTCGCTCAAGATAAGTTCTACTGTAAGCAAGCCCGCCTGCAAACCAAAATAAAAGTATCCAAAGAACATCTACATGACTAGTTAGATCAGACATGTTTCCGGCATAAAATTTGCAATTGTTCTGTAGAAAAGAGGGCAGCCAGGTAACTCTCAAATTTGCAACTTTTTTTTTTTTTTTCAATTTTGTTTCTTTTAAGAATTCCTTATTGTAATGAAAATGTCTCTGAAACTGGATATTTCATTGACCGTTCAGATAAATTTGTACCCGTAGCATTTATTTTGTGTGACAAACTATCCACTTTCTGTTTAAGTTAGAGATGACAGGCAATTGGGTACTACGGCACTTATTTGGGATTCGAATTTCACAGTTAATATGTTGTGTTGATTTACCTTCAAAGGCACCAGCAGTGTGAACCAACGATTGGTAACCACCTCCCCGAACCCAGCCACAGGTGTTGATTACGCATCCACTGTAGCAAGCTGAAAAGAAACCAGTACAAATAAGACACTTAAAATAGTATTGTGTGTAGAGTCTAGTTAAGTCCACTTTTATTTCGATTAAAAAAACCCACGTTTTGACTTTAATCAAGAGATTGCTAAATTTTTAATAACGTCAATTTACATATGACAGAGTGCTGCAGTTATTTAATTCACAGTATTCGTCAACGTTTTGTTAGCTCACGCTTCAGATATGTAAAAACACTGCAATTTTAATCACTAAATAATTAAAAACTTATCCCAAGTAGGACCAACCTCGCTTGTTTGCCTCACACCTCATGTTCACTACCTCAGCCAGCCTTGTAATGAGTAAATTGTACAATTGTATGTTATCGGCTGGGGTCTTATGACCAAAGTGATAGACGAGAGGGGCCGTAAGAAAGTATCCTTCTTCGGGATCCGCTGGCCGCTCCACTACAAGTGCCCCAAGTGTTCCAGGTATAGATATCTCAGACTGCAAAAAAAAGTAACACAAATTATTACGTTGTTTACCTTCTCCCATTTGTTGAAAACATTTAAATCATCAATGAAGTTAATGAAGATCAAGCTGATTTTTGTAGCATGGTAGTTGATACAAGATTTGTCTGTTTAATTTTTCAAATGCTGAAACACGATATCATACAGTAAACGTTGACATCTACGACCGTATCTTCTGCCATAAAAATGAGGTTATTTATTACAGATGGTCGTAGATTTGAGGGTTAAGAGATGGTCAGCAATATATATATTGTGGTTGTAGCTACTGGCAATACAATTTACTGGACTACATTTACCACTACACTAGAGGCGTACCTTATCTTACATACTGTCTAAATATCAGGACAATTTCAACTGGAACAATTACACAATTTCTCACAGGATCTATCAATTTTGTGATAAATGTGGTAGCTGTGATGCATTTGTCATCAGAAAAAGTGGACTCTGGTCAGATAAGACAGGTGATCGTTTAGTACAGGTAAAAAGTATTGGTACAAAATGTGGTCGCAAATAAGAGGTTGTTGTAGATTACAGGTTTATTGTATTGTTCATGCCATATGCGAGAAGAAAGACTCGCTGAACTTATCTGAGGCTATGAATTTAGCTGATCCGTCTGCAGACTCTTAGGAAAAGGAAGTTTTAAATACCTGTCCCACATCAAGATCCACCAGTATTGGCGCACGCCCCAGTCTACTGGCATAATTGACTAACATCTTACACAGCGTACTTTTACCAACATCAGTCGGCCCAACCACCATCAGCTGCAACAGAAATATTTTGTCTTACTTTACAAATAAGTTTTTGGAGGCAACAGTTGCTGTCCCTTCTCTGGAGCCTGTGCAAAACTAAAGTATTTTGTGGTGCAACTGATACCCTCGTTTTGGATTTTGGGATGACTGTGCTACTGGGTTTCTGAGCCACACTTAATTTAATCTAAAGTTTCCTGATGGTCCATTAGTGTCTCAAGTTTCTTCAACGTTACAACAGAAATATACTAAATTTTCTATTATTATATGCCACTATAACTATAATCGAAAGTTTCCTGATGGTCCATTAGTGGCTCAAGTTTCTTCAACGTTACAACTGAAATATAGTAAATTTTCTATTATTGTATGCCAGTATAACTACGATTCTTTACCCGAGGTCCTCTACTGTCGTCTTTCTCAGCTTTGATTCTCATTTGTTCTGCTGCAGAATGTGTATTGAGGTACATGGTCATCGGAGTATCTTTGGCTACATAAGCAACATCTGTTTTTCCCGTTAAGTAAACGGCAGTTAAGGATTCTTCAAGTTAATTTCAGAACATATTAAATGCTAGTTATGCATTGAGATAATCAAAACACACCTCCGACATTAATTTACTTTTTGATCAGGGAATAAGAGTTATAAGAGTAATAAATAATTTTTTAATTTCTTGTTGTTGGGAATTTCCAATGCATGTGCTACTGCTGGCTAAATTCTGCACGAAAACCTCATGAACTGATGAGTACTAACTTTTTTGTAGCCATGTAGCCACCATGCATTCTTTAACACACAACAAGATATTTTCAATACATGCTAATTTTTTTAAAGGTGAATTTATTTTCTTCTTGGAAAAGGATATCAGTATTATACATCCCTGCCATGTGAACGCAGCCACCTTCGCACCGGGATAGAATGTGTACTTTTTGCCTTTGGTAAGTTCGGTTCCAAACATCTCAGCATGACCGTCAGTTAACTGTATATTTTTGGAAAAAAAGAAGTAATAAAGCATTTCGCCATCTTTAGTCTACTCAACGCCACCCTCTCATATACAACAACTTTTATGTGAAATACATGTACCGGTATGATATGTGCGCAATTTTACCTCCTTTGAACGACACCCTCTCATGACACATTTGTGAACCAAAAGTTGGCTGTCACTCAAAAGAGGTCCTTCTGTAATAGTCCTGCTAAGGTCTCCAAACAATTTGCATTGCAAAAGTTGGCTGTCGCTCAAAAGAGGTCCTTCTGTAATAGTCCTGCTAAGGTCTCCCAACAATTTTGCACTTAGATCAAAAACACATCCATAGCGCATTGTTTCATGTGTAGCATATGTATACATGTACATGAAACTATTTGGGCAACTATTGTGCATGCATTGAAAATCACATATTGATACGCAATTCAGCTGGGGCAAAATAACGTCGAATCATTAAATTTAAATATCTTGCAACATACCTCTAGTTGAACATTTTCTTCTTCAACTTCAAAACGTAGTTCGGTGTCTGGCTCCAATTTATACTCTGCCATGTTGGAGGTCTGGATTATGAGATATGTGTCCGAATCATAGACATAGATTGTACCGTAGTGCCTGCACTAAAACCTGGGTCAGAAAGTCTGCGGTCCCAATCATTCACGGTTTGTAACTATGCTCATCACAAAACAACTATGACACATTACTTCCAATTTCTTTTTATTTCATCAGACCGCGTCTACATTTTTATTGCAGTCTCTACCACTCAATTACATGTATTTTTGTAATTTCTGTATCTAATTTCCTTCTACTTTTCTTTGTAAAGTGCTTAAAAGACCACTCACACAGCATGAAAAATTTTAAGAAAGAATCGTCACCAATCACTTAACCATTGATACTGAATTTCTGCCCCGAATGTACAATGACGAGCACAGATCACCACACACGTACAATACTCATCTGTCCAAAACTGTTTCTAACTGTTTGGGGGGGGGGGGGGAGAGAAGGTTGGTTTTAGCTTTGTTCTGTGTCTTTGTCTGTCTTCCCCATTTTAATGCCCTTAAGACTATACATCTAAATACGTACGAGACTTTCACTTTGTTGAAACTCTGTGGCATCAGAGGGCCCAACTAAACACAAAAGTTGCACACTTCGGCAGACCACTGCATACAGTAGAACTTGTCCTGTACACATTGTTAAAACTTGTTTCAACGACAGTGCCTTGGGCGACACCTTGCCTTTTACGACACCTTTGGCATATAAAAGTTCAGAGTCGCTCAAAATGAGTTCTACTGCAGCACCGGGTAATCAGTAAGGAATCACCCCCAAATATAATGAATTTCATTATACGTAATGAATTTCGCTACATATAATGAATTTAATTTATAAAAAAAAATATGAAAAATTATCATAAAAAATCTCAAAAATTAAAGTATTTTTATGTAGCATCTAAATTGTTATTTCCATAAAAAATACTACCAGACTTAGCATTAGATTTGAATTTTTAGTGTCAGTAAAATTTGTGATGTTGTGACAGATTGGGAATAATTTGCAATGTAAAAATAAAACAATCTAAAAAAATGTGTTGCCAAACAGCTATTAATTGAAAATTTACCCAAATATATTACATTAAATCTAAAGATACATAAGAACATTACAAATTATACAGATACTAAGATAAACCCCACCAAATTTATTATGAAATTCATTATATATTATGAAATTCATTGTATATAATGAATTTCATTATTTTTTAGGCGATTCCTTACTGGTAATTTAGTGTTAACATGCCGACCACAAAATTGGTAGTTTCGCACTATTGCTCAGTCCTGCATGTAATCATATCATCCTAGAACATTGTAGAGCAGGATGCTACATATAGAACGGTCGTAGAAGGCGTAAGGAATATGCTCATCTGCTGCTACATTTTTTTCCGTCAGAAACGGATGTCCTAACAATCATGTTTTGGGCGGGGTACGCGGTTTTCGGCCTTCTTGCTTTTCGGACCCAGGATTTTCGGCATCATTGACAGGACTTTCGGCCCCCAATATAATGCTCAGAAATTGGAAAGACTTCCTTATCGCATATCATGGATTTTTCACGTTACGACAAAATGTCACCACAAATGTTATGACAGCACTTTTAGATGAAGTATTATTTATCCTGTATGCATTCTAATTTCTCTACATGTATATAGTGCTGTTGTAACATTTGTAGTAACATTTGGTTTGTAGTGACATGGCAAAATAAAGATCATTTTTGTGTCAAAATGGTCTTTATTTTGCTGTGTTAACACAAATGTCACTACATTATTCTGGATAAGTTCTGGATAATCATAAATTTACCTATATAGTGCTGTTGTAACATTTGTAGTAACATTTGGTTTGTAGTGACATGGCAAAATAAAGATATTTTTGTGTCAAAATGGTCTTATTTTGCTGTGTTAACGCAAATGTCACTACATTGTTCTGGATAAGTATAAATTTATCTATATAGTGCTGTCATAACATTTGTAGTAACATACAAAAATCCACGATGTGCGATAAGGAAGTCTTACCCCAAAAAGTTTGTCCCTGCTTCTGGAAGCGGAGACGACCGTTCAATAGAACGTAGATAATCCACACATTTGAACAGTGTGTCTTCATAAACTAAACACACACTACTTTTGGTGCGTTTAGCATGAGTTGAGCTTCCCGTGAGCGTTAGCCTCATTGGCTTAACGTTACATCATTACCGTTGCTGCATTAAGGGTGGTGCGTTTAGTTTATGAAGATGCACTGTAAATGTACATGTATATTCCTACACTGTGCTTTTGTGTCTGAATTACACGAATGAACCACATTTGTTTTGGGTCCCAAATACTCGACAGTCCTTTATGGTACAATAGTAAAATTGCAAACCCGGCTACAATGGGTTAAACACGCTAACAACATATTGTTGACCAACAGTACCCGCTGCCGGTAGAACACGCGAATATTCACTGATTTCTTGAACAGCCCGCACTGCTTCATTCTGACCATTCATAATCTCAGTTTCAACCACCACTTCGGCTTGACCCTGACTAGGTATATCCTGAGTCTCCACTAACGTTCGATAGTGCACCTGGCTTAACTGAGTGTCACCAGCCTTCTTGTTTGATTTATTAAAGGGTAGACCTGGGTGAATAGCATCGTGGTGACTCTTTAACACATGCGGCTGGGTGTACGCTTTATCACAGTATTCACACTGGAACGGTTTCTCTCCTGCAATGGAATGCGATTGAAATTTAATATTTGTCGGTTTTGGTAATTTTTTAGTATACAGTTTGGAAGTGGTCACCTCTTATATCGATAAATTTAGCCACATGGAATTGTATCAATGTAAGCGGGCATCGCAAAACGACATTGATTTTAGTGGGGACGACGGTGTATATTCTCATTGTCAATGCTGGGACATAATGTTTCAAAGTACACTCGTCCCCGCTTATATCGATATTTTTGGCGCGGAAAAAAATATCGATATAAGCGGGATATCGATATA
>JBCAUI010505973.1:0-12936 GCA_038406195.1 Haplosyllis anthogorgicola | reverse complement strand
ACGTTATTCCAATACAGATTGTGAAGATGACCCGTCACCATCTATTTGAAATAAAAAGCCACTTTGCGACATTTACAAAGCGTTTTTTTATTATTCTGGAAATCCCGGATCCACCTCTGCTAAAAATGATAACTTAAATCTTTCAATAACTTTTTTTTAGTAATTTTTAAATAATAATTTCACATTTACCACGCAAGCACCCAATTTATGTAACAAAATTTGATTGGTTTGATTGTTTATACCTGCTGCGCATGTGCATCCTACAACGTTTATTTACAACAGGTATTATTTTATGTTTCCATGGTTACGCTTTACACGTCATATGTTACGTCAAGATAACAATCAAAAGTTGATGGCCAAATAGTATGATGACAACTGTTCACAGCATGGAGTCCTTAGCTCGTACTGCATAGGATGCATTAGGGAGTGGGTTAGAGAGGGGGTGTTGGTTTCTAGTGGTGCAGTGGTATATTTTTTCGTATTTTCTTATACAGTTAAATAAGTAATTGAAACGTTTAGTGTTTTGTACTCTGATGATTGGATGTCTTGACGTCACGGCATGAATTATTACGTCAGAATGGGGTTAGTTTAAATCCCTTCGTTTTATATTCCTTTTATTTAGTTGATTTTATACAATATCTATTCAAAATATGGTTGGTAAAGTGCCTACACGTACTTTATCTTTACAATTTTAACGGTTAGGTTTGCTACAATACTACAAAGAAGGTTCCGACGAATTACTAAAAACATGCGAACTTTTCTGTCTACACACTGACGGCCAATGCGTTTGGTGGAACTAAGTGCGAATGAACCAAAAAAAAAAGATTTGTAGCAGTTGTGTACTTTTGTTGCCTATGCGCTCTTATACATTCTTATATGCAAAGGAAAAGGTAAGATAACCATTCGGATCACTGCATCTTTGATGCGACGAAATTTTCGTGTCTGCACATATTTTAAAAATAGACATTGACTAGGTCAGGATGCCCGCTCTCGCAGGCATGAAGTAGGTCATCGTGACCTGGTTACAAAAATAGGTCACCATAAGTAGGTCATAGATGTCAGTCAAGGTCAAGTTGATATGGCATAGTTGTCTTTGCAACCAAACTACACACAGTGGTCATACAGGAATACAACACACTTGCAGAAATACGAGGAATATGGACACACTTGCAGAAAAAGCTGCATACAAACAGCACAAACGTCACGTCACGTCACGTCAGCAATGGCATCTTATATACTAGGGCCATACAAATGACAATACACTTCTACCACTGCTCTGACATAATGAACAGTTCATGTGATGTACAAACGCCCTATCTAATCCTGGCGTACGAGAACGTGTACCAGCGCATATCTGGAACCGAAGCGCGCAAGTTCTACACTCTAAGTGTGTACACGGATCCTTTCACAGGAATGGTGGGAATGGGAACAAGAACCGTGGAAATGAGCTTGTCTGGAAGACTAGGGACAGGCAAGGGGTTGCAATACTGTCCAACTACTGATATAGCTACCTTTAAGCTTGCTGTACCCAGCCCCCAAGGAAAGGGTTCTATGTAACCAGGAAGATTTTATACACAGGTTCTCTGGCCATTGGAAGGTTAATAGAAGCAAATTTTTGATAACACCATCTTTAACTCCTCCCCATTCCCCTGTCCAAGATGCACTGTGATTAGCACAGGCAACTACATGTATGCAACTGCACACAGTGGGAACTGCAATTCATTGCATTATCTAAGGCTGTAACGTCATAATGCCATGCAAAAGCAGTGTTGCCGCTGCAGCAACGGCACACTGGTTTCCCGCAAAACAATACAGAAGCTTGGCGCACAACCTTTTATATTACATGTTTCAAAATTCGCACATTTGTGTTCATTTTGATTCCAAGAATATTAGTTTTTAATATTTTAGTTTGGAATTCGAGAATAATCTGTTCGGATGTTCCTTCTTGTCAAAAAATGTCCCTGTGACTTGGATGAGGGGAGAAAATGTCCCTCTGTTTCAAAAAGTAACGGCAACGCCGCAAATGGGCTTCATTTCTTTATGACGTCACATCTTTGGAGTCGGATTTGACCAAAACAAGGAACGCGAGCATGTATTGGATGCAGGATCCAATGTACTAACCGTACCCGAATAACAATCAATGCGTGGAGACTACAGACATCATGCATGTATGACTTTATATGTCTGCGAAAGGCATTGAAAATGGAAACAGCCCAACAGAAATGTCTATTTCATAGAATCATGTAAATTATTGAAAGGAAAGTTTAAAATAAAAGTTCATTTGAAATTATCAGATATTATTAAATTCTAAATCAACTACAACTAAGTAAAAACTAAGTAACTACTCAACCAAAAATGTTTCACAACCATGGTAACAGAAAGTAGTAACCATGGTAACACTGAGAAATGACCATGGCAACCTTGCGTAGTCACCATGGCAACGAGAGATACACTAAGTGAACAACACAGTTTTCTCTTATACAAACCTAATGCTGCAAAATAACCATAAAAAAGTCTCGTTAAAACTACGACTACCGTAAAGTAAGACGTCTAAAAATGGGAAGACTAATGTTTTACGTTGGGGAACAGTAAATATTAATGTCAAAAGTTTAAAATTTATAGCCACTTTTTGCTCACTACTATATTTTAATTTAACAATAACATTAATTTAGAATAGATCACAGCTGCACTCAGAAGGTCTAAATCAAATGCTTTTTTCAAGCTAATCACTTTTAACTGTCCTGAAGTGACAATTATCTTAACAATAACACACCTGATAAATGTCCTTTGCAAAATGTGCGCACATCTAACTAGTGCACAGTTTGAATATGCAAAACGGTTAACTATACACCTCAATGCATGTTCATGCACTCTACTATTCATGTATTTTTGGCACTGATGCATGTGCATGTGATTATTGTGAATGAATAAGTATTTTTGTGTAGGGTTTAATTCTTACTACTCTTGCATAACATTATTATTTTGCACACAGGTATTTACAGCACAAATGACTGCTGCTTACCAGCAAGGTTCCTGAAGAGTTCTGGCTTATCGTCCAGCCTGACTATACTCTCCACTGTTACCTCACGACTGTGTCGGTTGTTCGTTTCTCCAGCCCGAACTTGCGTAACATGCTTGCTGCTCGATTGTCCGTCCTGCTGATCTTTTGGCACATTTTGTGATACTGATTCTACAATGAAAAAGAAACGTTTAATATCAACTAGTTCTGGTACAATTTATGTTTATTTAACATGACAAAAACGACTACCTATGCTTAGAAGTATAAATAGACCTTTTAAATATTACACTTAAAACGTGACATGTATCGTACTTAGCCGGAGTGTTTCTTTTAAAAAAATAAAAATGGCAAAATCAAATCTGGGGCCGAATATGCCATTAATGCAAAAATTGGCACATTCAGGTAAATGCAGTATGTAATTTTGGGTGTCAGCCTTGTGCATATTATTTTTATGCTTTTAGCCAAAACATAAGGATATTCAAAGTAATCTGCTGTGTGCTACCTCTTAATACTTGACCTCATGTATTTTCATACCTGGGGTTTCTGGATACATTTCGGCAAAGTCCACCACGCTTCCCTGCGCCTCGGTATTCCGTACGAATAATCCGCTTGAGAAGTTCACGACTTTGGTGAGGTTCGAAGAGATAGGAGATCCAATAGAACTTAGTGAGCCTAGGGTACGGTCTAAGATACCCGGAGTATTTGGGGGCGTTGGAGGTTCGCCCCCCTTCCCACCTCCTCCGCTACTTTTATTGTCCGGTATAGAGATAGGCTGAACTGCAGGGCTTCCACCTGATTTGGCTTGTGTGTTTTCTGACTCTACGTCTTGTTGGAAGTAAATAACATTACCATGTTCCGTGTGTGGTGCAACACTAGATGGAGTGGTAGTAGCAGTATTGTCCGTTTGATTGCCACCGCCACTAGGTGGCATGCTAATAGTAGCGTCTGATATATTTTCTGCAGGTTGTTGTGTATTAGCTGTTGTGTTGTTGGTTGCCGTGGCAACTGCCTCGGTTTCCATCCTGTCATGTGATTGGTCCCGGGATTGTGAGCTGGCGGCGTCCATTGAACACAGGCCGCCCGCGTGACCTTGAGCCGTGACGTCATCGCCAGCTCGGACTGAGGTAGACTTGCGTTCCGGATCACAAACAGTACTAGCACCTGATTGGTCAACATTGTCCTCGCCCCCAACCTTAAACATTGCATGCAAATCCTTTTCAGTGTCAACAAACAAGTTGTCCAACTCCTTTTGTGAGCTGTCCTCTTCTGTTTTTGACAATCCTTCATTCTTGTCCGCCATGTTTGAACTTTCTTTCTCTGCTTTTGACTTACTCTTGGCTTCCGAGTCAACCACGTTCTGATTGGTCAAATCACTCGCGCTGTCCGCATTTTGCGACAATTTTAACTTTGTTTCAGCGTCACATGAACAGGAAATCTCACTGTTGCTACGGGAGATGTTGCCATTAGCGTCCTGGTCACCATGGGAACCGTTGTCAGTCTGTGTTGTTGGTTGCTTGGAGAGAGGACAGTCACTAGAGTGATAAACTTCCGGTGCCTTTTCCTCCTCTTGTCTGAAGAAAATTAACAAAGAAAATTAACATTCAGTACTCATGATAAATCCAAGAAGCAGTTTTCAGTCTCAGTTGCTAAGGAAAACGATGCAGCGTTTAACACATGCTTTGTAAAATGCAATGCTTTTTTCTTACGCCAATTCTAGGGGCATCTGATTTATTGACGAATACACAATAATAACATCAGAAGCAAATCAGTGCTTTGCGAGAATTTCTACATCTCATTTTATCAATGGCAAGACACCAAATGCTTGTGCCACATGAAAGGGAAGTCTATGGAAGTGATGTCTGAATCTATCACTGGACTGAGACTAGTCGAATAGTTCACACGCGCGAAAAACATTTGTCGGAAATGGGAAACACATCGTGTACCCACACACGAGTGTGTACACTGTACAAACGTGTAGTCATGCAAAATAGGGGAAATAAACAGCACAAAGACACACGACATTCCATTATTATTTTTTTTAATTACAGAGTTTTCGTCAACATCTCTTGTACAAGAAAAGATAATGTAGACCATTCTCAGACAGGAATATCTGCACAACGCTGTGCATACCACAAAAAGAGACATTTCAAATTCGCACTGCAATAACTGGCATGAATGGCAGCCCAACTGGAAGGTATGCACGATTGATGAACTAATTTTGTGCAAACGTCCAATATCGTGTGCGAAGTAAAATGTCAGTTAACATGCACAAGGTAATGGTTATGTGTAAAACTGGATACAATGTCAAGGTCACCTGAAGGTCAAAAGTAGTACTTTACGAGGTTCACAACTAATTCACATCATTATTATGCACAAAGAGATCACACAGATCACAACTCACTTCGAATTATACTGGTACCTGATATCATAGAACAGTTCACCCCTGGTGCATGGACAGAAAGTATCAATGTAGTGAGTTCATATTGTTTATGAATGATAATCAGCTGTCATTAATTTCATGGCAATTTCCTAATTTTGATAATTACACCAATTAGGCCATTATTTTATGTGATGGATTACGTGTTCCGCCACTTTGAAACATCAAGTGGTGTAAACGCATAAGGAGATAGTTAGAATCGGGCGTAAAATAGCGGATAACACTTTTGAATTTTTTGTGAAGTGATGACTGAAATTTACTTTACCCAGCTACCATCAAAATGAATCCAAATACAATCAAGCCTGGCCTTATTTCTTTATGACTCGATCCTTCAATTACCAAATATTTATGTATTTGCACAATTGTCAGTATACTCACTTTTTCTGTCCCTTTAGTTTCATGGCGGCAATATCATGATACATGGCTGCACTGATAACCGTTTCCATTGGTGCGATCATTCCTGAAATATAATACAAGTGATATTATAAGACAAAGAGTGTGAATTTATTGCCGACTAAAGTCGCTTAAGTGAGGCTACTTTATTTTTCTGCATAGGCTGCACTGCAGTCATCACGGTTCTGCTACAGCGCAGCATGTGTGCACTGCAGTCAGCAATTAGCCTTGCTAACCCTTTAATTTTGTTATCCTTATCAACTGTCCCAGCAACCTGGATAAACGGTGACATACATACTTTAGGTTTTGTTCGGAGTAAAATCTATATTGGATGAATTACTGTTTATTTTTTACACTTAAAATTGGTATTTTGCCCACGGCAGATTTTACAAGTACGTGTATGCATGTGTGTAGCTGGTTGTCTTACCGTACATATCGGCGCCATGCTCAATGACAAGTGTGTCCGACACATTGGGGTCGAACATTATGGCGTTTGGCGTAACCAATAGTGTACCGCTCACAACTCCCTGCGAAAAGATCACATTTCATCAGAATTTTCATTGTCATTTAGGTCACATTTTATTTTAGAAATACAATGCCGGTGCTTTTATCATATTTAAGCCAATGCAGAAGTGGGTCACAGTGACCTATTTCGAACTTTGTCTTCGATCGTTTACTCGATCGTTGATAACAAAAAACTTTACACAATTTACTCGTTAGTACTCTTTGGATCGTGTCTTGTGATCTAATTGTTGAACTAATTAGTTTTTTGTTATCTAAATTAATCTTTAATCACCCACCTGTGATAAAGGATTAATGAATAAATCACTCTAACACTACTGGCCTGCCCCTAATGAGCTATTTTGTGACCTAATGAAGTACCTATTAGTCTAGGATGTAGTCTGGGATGACCCAGATTCATTGCAATAATTTAGACCACAATGACCTATTTCTGACCTAATTCATCTGTAATTTAGAGCACGCACCTGTCCGTCTGTGATATGTTTAACGTTGACCTTGATGAAGCGCTCGTAACACTCCTGGTCTAGTCTCTTCGCCTGCTCCTCGCTCAGCGGCTTCACCCCACCACCAGGGGGCACCTTCTCCTCCATTGAGTTCAGTCGTTCCACGCGCCCTGGTTTCTTCTGTCGTTCAACTTGACGAACAATCGGAATGTCCTGTAAAACGAAAACAAAACAATATTAACTTGAATCCTTAAATGCAGAAAAGCCAAATTTCAAAAACCCGAAGAATAATATAATATTCTAAATATCTTGAAAATTTAATGATAAATAAAATTATGCAACAGAAATGCGCATATGACAAGGTACTCAAGGTACTCAATTTAACATGGAAAATAGCGCTTAAATTTTAATAAGAACTAGCTACAAAACTTATGACCAACATAGTAGACTGAATTAATTGTGAGAAAGCACATCAGGATTATATAAAACAAGATCCACATGTAAACACATTGGTTAACTGCTTTTACTACAAGTTGTCAAAAGGTAAAGCACAACAAGAGAAACCATTCCCTTTTTACCAGTTCCAGTCTGATTTACTGATTAATAATCAAAGAGGCAGTAAACCTGTCTTGGGCTTCTCCTGTTGTGCCTTAACTTTTTGTTAATTTGAAAATTATATCAGAAGTCTCTATTCACTCTTAACTTTAAAAGGAAAAGTTCTGTACAATATAATAATAATAATAATTAATAACTACATAAAAACGAAATGAACAAATATTAGACACGGTATAAGGACAAAACTTAAAAGTCTTGACTGAGTTGGGTTAATTGTGCTGATTGGGAAGTAGTTTGTGAATGTTACGTTTATGTTACTGTATTAGTTCTAGTAAGTTAGCTTTTTGTTCTGTAAATTTATTAATGTGGTGAAAATTAAAACGTATAAGAAGTGAACGATGACGGACTGGCAAGAGGATTCTTTTCAAGTTTAAAAGTATCTGCATCTATCCTCCCCCTCCCCCTCCAACAGACCCACACCGGGCAAATAAAACAAAGTTCATGGTCAATCCCATCATTGTATGATGCATCTCTTAGGAGCCAATGTTATCTACATACATATTTAATTAATCCTGATCTTTAATTTGTTACTCAGCAGGTAACGTTACGACAACTCTTCTAGCGTTAGCATAAAGTTAACATTATTGATCGCTTAGTTACTAGACCACCACACAGTGTTACTTAAGACCCATAACTATTTAGCCACACTCTTACATATAAGGGGAGAAGGGTATAAAGCCCGCAGCCAATACAAGGTTCTGTCCTTAAAATTACAGTTCCCTTCCAAATAGTAAAATAATCGAAATTAATTTTTTGTTACTTTTGGTTTGTACATTATGATTCAGACATCCCATGGATTTAAATAAACAAAAAAAAAAAACCAAACAAACAAACAAAATACATGGATTTAACAGGAGCATGTGCTCAAGTAGTTTTATAATTCAAGGCAACACGATGTTTTAAACGGGTATAAAACAATCTGGCAAAACTGTGACCAAATCTGTATCCCAAAATGCATACCGTATTTAGCCGGATTGGAGCACCCCCTCAGTTTTTTGGAATGGAATAAAGTAAACTTATTTTCCAACTTAGAATTTGGTTTTTGCATCGGGTGCTTCTATTCTCATAAATACGGTAATTTATTTTATTTTCAAATAAGCTTTGCCCAGTTGCTGGCTGCGGGCCGGGGTTGCGCGAGTTTTTACCTTGGGTGCGGAGCCTCCCCCTCCGCTCAGGTGCCGCACTCGAGCCTGCTCGGTAATCGGGAGCAAATCCCAGGGAACCTACATGTACACACAAACACTCACAGACTTAAACTCTCTACTCAAACACTCTACCCGCCTCAAGGACAAATGGGCAGGCGCAAGGTATATTTACTTATTTATTCATAACAGAAGAGTTGAACTGTAATCTAGTGTATTTTTCGGGAAATCCCATTTAGATTTTCTAACTTCTCTTTATAATTTAACTTGTTTTAGTTAAATTGAACCGGCACTAACATTTTTTCGTGGCAACGTATTTTCGTCAACTTAGTTGTCTGTACCCTCTCACTCAAATTAAACTTTGAATAACCTTTCGTTAAAAGACATATTTTCTTATTGCTGACAAAAGAGGCCATCTTTTCGTCCTGGTCAAAGATGCTGTTTTGGAACTTAGCTTTTACAGTTGAGTTACACAAAAAGTTCACACTGTAATATTTACTAGTAAATTTTGCCAGATTCTATCTCAGCAGCAAAGTTAAAGTTTGCTCCTCAGAGAGAGAATCAGATGATTCGTTAAGGTCAAAATTTAAATACGCAGACGTATCTCGAACGTAAAAAACGTGGTACTGTATATCTCTAATAAACTCTTACCGTAACGTGTAAATGGGTTATGTACTGTGTAAGAAAATCAAACTGTTTCTCCGTTATGTCTTCCATGTCCAATCAAACACGGTAAAAACATTATATATTTACACTACAAGTATTCCTTATGTTTTCATTACTTCTTTTTTTAAACTGCGTATAAATGTGTTTTTTACAGCTATAGTACAGACAACACACATTGTGGCTTTACGCATATGAATAATCTCTGTAAAAAAATCAATGGCGCCAACAGCTGTTCGTAAACTATTGAACTGTTCTTTAAAATATTTCTCTGTATTTGTTTGCACTGTTGGTCAACAAGTACTATTATGTAAACTTGTTTTAAATTTAGCGCGAAAATTATGTCAAGGCCTTTAATATTGCGCATAAAATTTGTTTAAAATGAAACGTAAGAACGTGTAGTCGATAAAAGTCACAAGGCGCCTCCGTAAACGGAATGTTTTGGAATTGTCATATGACTTTTAATGGGTCGCATCACACCAAATAAGACCGGACATCCCCGAAAGTAAGTCACTGTCTAAATTAGTTCAATATGTTCTTCGTGCATTATTCTTTGCTGTTCACATCATTTTACATTTTAATAACTTAGTACATCACAGTTTTACACATTCAGATTGTTGGATAAAATCCACGAGGAACTTCTTCAACCTTCCAAAAAAGGTCAGAAGGCCCTGAGCTCATTCAGCAATTTTTGACAGTAACTGAGAATATCCATTCGGTACTCTCGTCCTATAGTGACTTTCTGTCTCACATTTCGAATATAATCAAGTAGCTAAAAGAACAATCCCTTGAAGCGCAGAATAATTTATTTTAAATTTTTAAAAGTATCTATTTGGAAGCACATTCATTCAAATTTATCCATATTTCGGCATGGTTAGATTTTCGAGAAAGCCCGGTAGGATGTAATGTAGTACGATTATTTCATTCACAGTGATTACTATCCAATTGCGCAGCTCTGTATCATAGGGAAATTACGTTACATGAGTTACAATTCATTCATCAATCGAAATAATTATTACCGCTTTTCAATACGTTTTCCCAGTATAATGGGTAAACAAAAATTAACTGCAAATATTTTTTATCAAGAAATGTACATTTAAATTGTTTCAGTTTAAAAACTAGAAAGTAGTTTGTACACTTGTGTTTATCACGACGCTTACTTGATAATTTTCTGATTATAATTTATTAAGAGTTATTTTTGAAACTAGTTTATTTATTTTTAATCCGTTAACTTGATCTGCATTCGATGTGTTCGAGCAAATATGTTGTTGACTACCCAAAATTACAGGGTACTCTGAGCCAATAGACAATTGCTTATTATGAGCTTTCAGAGATTTGGCGCGGCACCGCAAGATTTGGCGCGGCACCGTAAGAAAATCGCCACTGATTCTACTACTACCTGTCATGAGTGAGTGTGCGAATGAGTGCTGCACAGAAGGGTTGACTGAAAAGAGACATTACCCCATAAAAAGAGACAGAACTATGTGCTCGCCAAAGAGTTGATCCGGGAGGGGGTGGCTCCCCCTCAAGATGAAATGATAACGTTAGAAAAAGTGGCTAGAGCAGAAGAGAAAAATAACGGAAGACGCTGTCAACAACTCACGAGGTTCAGACAGCGCTCTTCAAATAAAATGAACTTGAAAATGCTGAATTGCCGGTCATGTCTGGACAAGAAAACGCACGTTGCAAGGATCCTTACCTTGTTGGTTTCAGATTTGGACCTCCCGAAGAGACCGAGGCGCCGCCATGGTTTCGATTTTGCCTGTTTATTTGACGCAAGCGACGGGCACGAGTTCTCAGACTGCGTGCGTCGCAACGTTACGTCACCACTGTAAGGCGACGTTACGTCATTGTTGTACGCTGATGCACTTGTGGTCCAGATTCCTTGCTGCTGCTGCATCATTTTGCTAAAGTTTTCTATACTTTTACATTAACTGCTTCATTTTGCTATTTGCTTCAGCAGTCACATTTCTGCTATCTTTTCTGCTGGATGAAATTTGGTAAAATTCAGTGATCCATTTGTTGGTTTCTTGTCTGTAGAATTATACTTTTCATTTCTTGTAATATTTCTGCTATCCTTCGTCTATGGAATACGATTTAGTAAAACTAAGTGATGCATTTGATGTGTCGTCTTCCACGTTGGTAATCGTGACGTGTTACGAAATAATACATAACGTAATGATTTTCCACGCACAGAACTGTAACGTCATTCAGTAACATGCCTCGTCCTGTTGTGAATCCATTCAGTAGACAAGCGGTTAGAAGGCTATCCAGTTCCATATCTGTTATGTCCATTTATAAATCCAGATCTAAGCATTATAATATCACAAAAGTTCAGTTTCAACTTCACAGTGGTGCCATGACATACTGACTAACTTTAAGATTGCACACATCGCACATTTCCTAATCTGGAACCATTCCAGATTTCAAAATACTGAATTTATGCCAAATTTGAAGCACTGTACTCAGTTGAATCCTGATCCGAAAGAAAGGTGAATCCTGACCCTAAACATGGGTGAAGGTTTATTTTGTCAGTATGATGTCAATATTATAA
Source organism: Haplosyllis anthogorgicola (assembly GCA_038406195.1). Lineage (NCBI taxonomy): Eukaryota > Metazoa > Annelida > Polychaeta > Phyllodocida > Syllidae > Haplosyllis > Haplosyllis anthogorgicola. The sequence continues at coordinate 1,148 of JBCAUI010505973.1, read as the reverse complement.
CTGAATCTGAATTTCCCTGAATTTTGACATTTAATCCATACTAAAAAAATAATTTAAAAACAATAAATAAATATAAGTACACTCATAAATTTAGACTTAAATATAGCTAGGTGTGGTTTGATTTTAAAATATGTTGATGATATATTTAACTGAATGAAGTAAAATTGGCGGATCTTTTTTTCACGCCACTGTGGTACTCGTGTCGCAATGATACAATAACCACACAAGTCACGCTCCAAATGTTCCGCATCAAAATATTTAGGACTTCAAAACTTTTTCTTGCACGTTTTAAAAAAAAAATGCAAACATTTATGGTACAGTCTTGAATCAAATTGCCATTAAGCCTCACGTTTTGAACAGGAGGCCTTCTGCTTTTTGCTCTTTAACTGAATCTTAAATTCTATTTCTGAAGCTGGACTAAAGATGGAATCACGACTACACGTGTCCACATCAGACACAGCTTTGGATATATCTAATTATGGTAACATGATCGTTACTTGGCTTTTGGAAAGTAAACAATTTAACAAACAAAGTAAGATATTTAATTGCAGAGTGATATTGAGCCACATACTCCACACACTATCAAATTTAATGTGTCAAATGTGTCTAATTATGATATCGTGATCATTACTTGGCATTTGTCGTAAACATTTACAATACAATTTAAGAATCAATGCAGGGGTTTCAATTTTCAAACTGATACTGAGCCACGCTCCTCACGCTATCGAATTCAATGTTTCCAATGTAATTCTACAGAATTTTATTCAGTTTGGTAGATACTGCGTTACACTGCTTTGAAAGAGGCACAACTGTTAAAAAAATAGAACGGAAATCTTTTCTGTATTGTTGAGCTCATCACTGTGTATTAATCGCGTAAAATGTTCGAAACATTTTCTTTTTTTGAGATCACCTGTTAGCCAAACACAATGAGACGTGATCTGATAAATTACGATGTCGCCTACTTGTAAATAATTGAAAGGTTTTCAGGGGCGGATCCAGGATTTGGTCAAGGGGGGTGGGGCCCAACTTGTCAAGTGCCGATGTTTGCCGCCGGAGCCAAGCGAAGCTGTGGAGCACAGCAAGCAAGTAACAGGATGGGGCCCCAGAAGCCCTTTTTATGTTTAATTTTTCTTTAGTTATTTTAGTGT
>JBCAUI010505962.1:0-12936 GCA_038406195.1 Haplosyllis anthogorgicola | reverse complement strand
GTACATGACATTGTCGGCTTTGGAGACCAGTCTGCCAAGGCAGAGAAGTCACGACACCTATACTGGCCAGTTTTAGCTAATATCTGGTGTGCAAGTGCAAAAACCATTACCGGTAAATGGGTCACAACATTTAACTGGTAACAGTTACTCACTCACTAAATCATAAAGCCGCTGTGCTTAGTGGCATTAGGCATCTGAGTTGGATAGATAATACAGAATAGGTCAGCACTGGTCATAAAACATGAAGGATTTTGTATCAAAAATCACAAGGATTCTGCAAATTATGTGCATTTTGGTGGCTGTCTAATGCCGGAGGGGGACGTACTTCAACTTCGATCCGTGATCAAAGGACAGAGATTCTCTGTTGTAAATCAGTGGATTTTGTCGCACTAAGAGATCTCTCTTTATGGAAATACGGTGTTTTTCATTTCCATGTGCGTCCGCTTGAAACAAAGATATTATTTGTATTCATATGTAACACATACAATTTAATTAGAAGATACTCAATTCAAGCCCACAACGTAGGGCAAATAGGTAAATTATTTGTCAAACGTTCCCGCACTTGATTCCCTACTTGCGTTTTTGACTCAGGTTTGTGTTTGAAGCGGTGTTCCATGGTTGTTGAGTAAATAAATAAGCATCTTAACTGAAAAAGAAGAAGTTGATCGCAATGAATGCATTTTCCGAAAGAGTAGACGGGCAATAAATTTGCTATGTTTGAAAGTGCAGCCTTCTTTAGAAGCATCTTGATATGGCTGTCATGTTTCCACAAAAAAATCTGCATTCATTTCTGAAAAACAACAGGCCATTCGCAAATATATTGTAACTAAATGGCTCAGGTCACCCCATTTTGGGGTAAAATCGCCCAGCTGATGAACCTAAGTTCACTGAAGCGTAAAGATTACAGCTTGACGAATCCCGCTGAATCTGTCGGTCAGAGCTGCAACCTCTGCAGGTCCACATGGCACATCAAGCGATAAATGTTGCGCATGATCTGGGCAAGTAAATAGCAGTGGACGGGGGCTACCAGAAATAATGTTATGAAGATTGGCTCCACTGAGGGAAATAATTCAGATCCAGACAGATCTTGTAGTCAATTTCTCTTGTTACAAAGAACATTGCTGTAATCTCAGTTAAAGGTTTAAAATTTGTGAGTGAGAAGAATGCAACATTTCTGAAACAGGCACATTTTGAAGGAAAATACGTACCTAATTTGGTGCAAAATGTGCAAGAGATTTTCTCTTGTTTATACATTACCATTTCGTCAATAACGGAATATGTCTGTTCCGGAATTTCGTATGCTTAGCAGCTTACCACATGGATTACCGTGATATAATTACATTTTAATGTTACATCCGTAATGAATTAGCACGATGAAAGTGACGACTATAAGACTTTTGTAAAGTCCTTTTTTATCTATGTGGCCGGTATTATTTTAAAAAAATTCTTGCATAGCTTATGTAATGTCGCGGAATCCGATGGTCATCGGTTTACATCCCACCTCGGCCTATTCACCAATGCTCGCAAAAGTATGTAAGTAGTATGATTGACTGCTGACACATGGAGGGACATTTTATGTACCTCATAAACCGATAGTATGCCAATCAGAAGAAACAATGAAGATCATAAGTTAATAATTAGACCCACTCGGCTTTAAAGCCACAAGCAGAGTCAGCAACAGAGGTATTAGTGAACAATGAACCTTGAGAGTTCAATTATTGAAAAAAAACCCCCACCACCCAGACCAACATGTTTTGTACATATCTCGTGGAACATTGTAGAGGAAGAAACAGTTTGTGACTCTATGGAGAAGAAACGATGCCAAAAGGTCAACTTTGACTGATACGTGTAAAAGCCTGCAAATCAATCAGACGACACCCCTCGTCACCAGTTGTCGGAAACAATGCCAGAATTAAGTGGAATCACTCATAAGCCGCCATAAATATATCACTGGCAAATTGAAATTTATGGGACATTTTCAACCGTTAATCATTCATAACTCGCAATATTTACCCAAATAATTTGAAGTTAGAGCTCGGGCTAATTTCGCCTCTCAAGTGCTGAGATGGCGAAGTGCCTAGCCCGAAAATTACCAAGGTCGCCCCTTACTTTTCCCCTTGTGAGCAAATTAGAGACCCAAGCCCCGCGAAAATTGTCCGATGCATCGGCGAAAAATGCTCGCCCATTAGTGAAGGAATTACAGAGTTCTATTGACGCTCCGTTCAAGTCACAAGTGCCAATTTTCTCAGTTCAACTATGACAAATTACTGCTTTTAAGCTCGAATTGGTGAAACTGATCTTTCGTTTCTCTCTTCTGATTTGAGTTGTTCATGCCTTTGACAAAGACAAGTGAGGCTCACAGAAATGTAAATAGTGTATGAAATACATGGGCATTGCAGAAACATTTTCCAGGATATAGTGTGTATTTATTCATACCACACACTAATATTCAAAGAAATTCAAGAGTACGTGCACATGTATTTCATGGCTGAAAGCAAGTTCGTTTTCATTTGTTTCCACTCAAACTCGTTTTTCCGCACAGATTTTTCATTTCTTCACGACTGAAAACGGGACATTCTGATACATAAAAAATGACAGAGACCGTACTTAAGCAAGACTGGTCAATACTTGGAAGTCGAAGAAACTTTATGTGATCCATTTTAATCATCAAATACCCAACAATCCATATTGCAAAGGAACTAAATCCTGCTCGACATTATGTGTCTCTTGATTTAATCAATAATTCTCAATTGCATAAATACGTGTCTTTTTTTAGGATGAGACAGATTGCAAAAGAGATCTGACTAGAACTGATTTATTTCCGTCAGTGGAGCCAATCTTCATAACATTATTTCTGGTAGCTCCCGTCCACTGCTATTTACTTGCCCAGATCATGTGCAACATTTATCGCTTGATGTGCCATGTGGACCCGCAGAGTCGCAGCTCTGACAGACAGATTCAGCGGGATTCTTCAAGCTGTAATCTTTACGCTTCAGTGAACTTGGGCTAATCTGGTGGTTTGATTTCTGCTCACTCGGGAAGAAAAGAAAGTTACCTAACTTTTGGGGCCATGTTTTACGCAATTTACAACAGATCTGTTGTAGCAAATGGAGTTAGGGTCACTGATGTGAAAAGGTCTATATCCTGTATCTTTGACTCTGTTTTGAGTTTCCGTAAAATGTTTATTTAGTACAAAGTTTCTCAACTTTATATTCAATTATGGGTAGTTAAACCCATAAACAACAGAAAGTGATGAATTAAATGCACTTCCCTCCAGTTCAGTTTCATTAAACAAAGGCTGTCGAATGGCAATAACAGATAAGCAAAAGTGATCATTGAATCCCTTTGATCAGAAAGACAGAACTGAGCGATGTTACCCGAAGTGGCAGTATGGCCACCAATGTGGACATATCTCACGGAAAGCCTGCGACTTTTACAGCGAAACCCTCGACATCCAGTTGCTGTTCACTGTACATCATTTTAATGTGTTGGAAGATACTGAAAAATCTGACATGCCATTATGGATAGAGATTTCAGTGATATTTCATTTGATCAGATTCATGTAGTCATCTACATTGTACGCTTGTTGGAACTAAATATTATTGTTAGATTACACAGAAGCAAAGATCGCAGTTTTGGGAGCTCACTTTGCCTTGTGCAGAGTGGTTAGGAATTAAGTAAAAATTACCAAACAAAACAGCATTCTTACAATGTATCTGTCGAATTGACACGCTCCTCCTTCAATATTTTACACAGAGTCAGTGGGTATTGTTTGACTGTGGAACGTCACCAACTAAAGCACATGGCGCTTGGTACGTGAACAGAAATAAAAAATACATGTATGCTTTGCAGCAACATCCATTTGATTTCCTGGGTTTTTTTGCGTAAATGTTGAACTGCAAGTAAACAGATTGATTAGCACTGTCAATTAAAACTCAATTATGTCAAATGTTTTCATTTTGAAAATTATAAGTAGCTAATTGCATTTTATAAATAGCTAATTGCATTTTAAGCAGTGAACAAACAGGATGACGTCTTTTTGCACTTTTAGAATTTTCGAACAGGATGACGTCTTTTTGCACTTTTAGAATTTTCGAACCTTCTTTTGTCTTTTCGCGTGGCCACACACGTAGGTTGTTTTGTTCCTTCTTTTTCATACAAGGCTAATTTCTTAGACGAAGATATTCTACCAAGATGATTGAGTACACACAATGGAAGTCAGATCAGTAGTGAAACTGACCGATGAAAACCTTTGATCTCTCTCTCCGAACTGAATGGTGCGTCTCAGCCCAGTAAACTCACATTATTCACAATAACCTTGTGACTTTTGCCTGAAAACCCTCGACAGTTCTCAGCTTTCATTATAGGCCTTTTGTCCCACCCGACAAATGAAATAAGTACTTACATCAACTCGTTGTTCCGTGTCTTAAGTTGAAATTGTTGTGTTCTTTTAATCAAAGCGAAGAGGTAGCATTTCAAGACAGCAAGTTAAAGCGGTCAGTCGAAATGGAAGATTTACATGACTACGTTATGAAACTGTATGTAGCCGGTGCAGCCCTCTCAAGTTCTGGAGGCAAACTACTCTAACTAATGTTCATCCGTAGATTGCTGCAATTTTCGAATTATTAAGGTAAAAAAATGGAAAGGTGCGACAATACCTCCACACCGGACACAGGAAAAAAACTGAACAGAATGATTTAAAGGTAGCTCCAAATTGTTCATCAGGATACGGCATCATAATGAAATATGCATCTCGTGAAAAAGAAAACTGCTGCTTGAATTAAAACGAAAAAAACCAAACAAACAAAAGCCTTCATACATCATTCCAGTGCATTTGCTTCATTTGCAGTAGACATTCAAACAGAAACACTGTTTTCTTGTTTGGACATTTTGAATGATATTTTAAATGGACTATCTCGTAGCAGAAAACCCGTTTGATTTTCCTTGTATTAAGTTTATGTTAGAACGTGGTAGCAATTTAAGTGAGCTTTTTGGCTCATTTGGCCAAAGAGCCTACAGAATCATGAATTGTCCGTCGTCCGTCATTGTTGTTGTCGTACTGCGTTGTCATTGTTGTCGTCGGTGTCGTCTGTGCACAGCTGCCCTGAGAACACTATTGATCATAGAGACTTCATATCTTACACACATATGCACCTATGTACCATCTCAAAGCCTAGCAAATCTCAAATTATGTTGATATGACCATTATTCTCAAATTGGCAGCCATATTTGATTTTTCTTTGAACCTTACTCCTGGACATACAGTTGATGATACAGACTTCATATTTGGCAGTCTTATGCATCTACATACCCTCTTTATTTCCTCCAAAAATTATATTGATGCCACCTATATTCCTAGTTTGGCAGCCATATTTGTGTTTTTTACGAATCACATTGTTGGGATTTGATCTTAGACACTTTTTTTTATCCATGGGGTATTGTGACATTTGTTGTCTTAGTTTTTGATAATGCCAAATGAGCTCAGATCCATTTGGACCTATTTTTTTGTGGGAGCTGCCCAGACTTTCCACGTCTTTCCATTAACACGAAGTTGAGGAAACAGCACGTTTCCTGTGTGTTGTAAATGTTTTGCTTGGACTTTATTGTTTAGACGCCATTGATGAAAAGCATTTTAAACACTTGACAGCAACATATTAAACAAGAAAGGCCTCATTAACGGGTTACCATTTCTTCGAATGAAGACAACTTTGTAAAGAGCCCAAGGCGCCAATGAACTTGAAAATAAAGTGTACTTAACATTCAAGCTGTCAAAAGTAATAAGTCGTAAAATCCTTTAGGTCTGGTAAAAGTTGCAGGCTCGCGTCAGTGGCAGAAGGAGTTGTTATTTCGCAAATCAAAACATGACACGTTGTAAACCCAAACATTGAGATCATTTGGTGAGGCAACTGTCAGTGGGATGTGGTATATGGAGGCAACGTTTTCCTTTTCGCTAAACGATAGGATCAACGTTTTCTTACGTCTCTCAGTCATGCCTATTGAATCGCACGCATACACCCACACGCACCGCTGATCAGGAAAGATGTGTGTGAAAATGTTGCCTCGAAAAAGCTTGGACAGTCTGTTACATTTGAGCCCGATGTGAAAGAATTCAGAAACGGCCCTAAATTCTTTGCAAATTGTCATCCTCAACTTGACCGTACTTGGTTAACGGAGAGTTTAGGGCGGGCAGACTTGAAAATTGTTGGTGTACCTTTTCGCAGTTTGAACCTACGACCAAGACAATCGAAACCTACTGTAGATTACACGCATGTTAATGTTAGGCTAGGATGCACGGAGAGACAAGAAGAGTTCGTCTGTGTGAGGATAGCAGGCACTGACTTTGTACATGCGAGGTGACTTGCGGACAGTCGATAAAGCCGCTCTGTCGCTTCTTCTCCTTATCATTCATAGGAAGAACTTATATCGTTAACGACACGAGGTAACAACCTAAGGACATAAATTGAGTACATTTCAGTATTTTCTCAGAAGCCAAATAAACGGCCAGGAAGTACATTAGTACCCTTCTTACTCGAAGTTCTGTCTCGTATTTTCCGACGTTGTTACGGGGGTTACGCCCGCCACTCGTCAGCCAGGCCCACTTTACAAGTTGTTTTGACAAGCATAATTTGTACCTCAGTAAGCAGGCACCTCATAACTGCAAACACCATTCAATTTATGATGCAGTGTACATATTTTGCCACTGTACAGGTTTTTAACTTCACAATTATGCCGTCTGGATGGCACCTTAGGAGTTAAAACTCATTACTTATCCAGAGGTTTAAGTGTAAAACAAATGAATTTCCCTGGGCAAAGAATTTCCGAAGAATCTCTGGAAATGGGAAGAATTTGTCCGTGCTGCACATGGAAAAGGGCGTTCGCAAAATTAAGCTTAGACGCTTTCTGGACGTCAAAGCCTTCAACGTAGTTACAATTAATAGTGCCTTCTTGATCTGTACAGGAAGTGCGCGTTTACATACCTTACCATTTAAGCTATTCTAAGATTATATGCGTGTGTTATAGTAACAGCTTCAAGGGGAAATGTCAGATCATAAAAGATCTTGCATTCCAGAGCTTCATAATTGAATTTTCTCACCGACCCTTTCACGACCGATTAGGATTTCATTTGATGTACATAGTAACCCAGGTAATTGCAGAATTGTTCAACCGTGACATCATTGGTTGGGGTAGAGGTGTAGAGTCAATTCAGTGCTGTTTTGTCGACTTTAGTAGCCAAACCTGATGGAGTATTGCCTAAAGGGATGCATCGCAGCCTTAGATTGGCTGTTTAAAGTAATATGCACACTATCAATCTACGTCTGCAACAAAAAGCCTGGGATCGCACAAGTTTGGGTGCGCAGAATTCTTTATTTCCCATAGTCCTAAGAAAACCGTCGGAAGTTTGTGGTTCTGGTGGCACCTCGTATGTAGAACCTCATCCGTCACTTCAACGAATCGTGCTGAGTGTGTGCAGCCTTTACGAGTCCGCAACACAAGTTGTTATGACATGAGAAGTTTGCTGCTTACTTTAGTGGCACCTAAGCTTCGAAAATACCATTTATCTTAACAAGTTAAGGGTTGAGAAGACCAGTGGGTGGCTGGACAAAATATTAAGTACATGTAGTTAGGCCATGAGAAATAAACTTTCTGTCGTAAACGTTTTTGTTTCAGTCTGGTTTCGTTTACCCGAGAGAGTAAAGATAGTAATGTTACAGAATACCTACAGACGACAGTAGTCAATTACGGCAGTGATTTGTGTCTCCAGCATTTTCAAGTAATATTGGTTTTAGCAAGTTAAGTTTTCCTTTATGCAATAGCGATGACATCGGTGGTAGTTGTCAACTGGGTTTATTACTGATTTCCAACAATAGGAACTCCGACAGTTGATGGGCCATTTTATTTATTTAACCAATTTATCCAAGAAACATACCAGAAGAATAATAACTCAAAATATAGCTTGGTGTAAAATGAACAACCTGCTTTGGAACCTCTTGCTAGTCTTTAATAAATGACATTGGCAATATTTTTCTCTAACTCTGACAGTCTTTGCTTCTGTACTTTTACTTTTGGCAACACACGTGAATAAGAAAGTAACTACAACGTAAAGCAGCGTGTAGACAAACAATGCAAGACGGCGGCGTTAAGGCGGTAGCCCCCCAGCTTCGTCACCAGCCCCGTGTAAATGCATAGCGACACTGTATACATAATTGAGTGTAAGACAATAGGGAGTTAATCAAGGTAGGCTGGGATCAAAGGCATGAGACTGAGCAGGTAACTATGTAATGTGATATGACAGTAGCCGAGTTACAGTGCTAATAGGAACAGGTTGAAGCGACATTATAACAGCTGTGTTAGCGAAGGGGTGGAATCGTGAAAAAGCAGCTGTAATTGCCAGAGATAGGATGTACAAAACGTACGATTCTGTTTGTTGCTTTGACAAAAGTCAGCGCATAGCAACGTCTTCAGATGACATATTTTGTAACTTTTGTGACATTTAAAACTTTGAAAATGATGTATCAAAGCGCGTAAGGGGTTCGTTGACACTTTTGAACCTGAGATATGTTTTAATATATTATTAAATTTAAGATGCTTTTTAAGTTCGCAAGCCTGTGTCAATGGTAAGCTTTCATCCGCCGTTGAGCACTAGTGTTCCTTGCTTTGACTTGAAAAATGTCATCGTTTGGTGTATGTAGAGAGATTCAAATTAGGCACTCAAACTTAGTCAAGCAACAATTCACTTCTTTACATGGCTCTCATGTGGCTATTTAGATTAGCCCCGTGGTGTTGTGGTTTGCTTCCAACATTGCTAAGCTGGCGGCCCAGGTTCCCTTCCCTGTTAGGCAGTGTTTCAGTCAATAACAGGCTTACCATACCACGGTGAAAAATTGGCACCAGTTCCATGTGGGAGGACTGAAGTGTGTCAAGTTTCTGTTGATCTCATAACCATTAGCCGAGAGAAACTTATACTAAGGTTGGGTGAGTTCTTGCATGGGTTACAGGCATGGACGTTTAAAATGTAATGCAATATCAAGAGTGAATTAACTTCGCCTTTTTTGAAAATCTTAAAGTGCTCGAATGTCTCGAATCATTGGTTAGTTAATAGAAAGTAAAGATTTAGAAACAACACATTCGGTACAGTGAGGTAATGTACCATTCTGTGGTGATTCCTTTGTGTTTCATCAAACAACTAATTACACTTTGGCTTCTCTGATTTCTTTGATAATGAATAATCAGACACCCTTCAATCAGATGACAGAGATACAAACCCACTGAGCTGAATAGAGCATTGAACAGCCTTTGTATTGCTAATGGTTTTTGTCATGTGATCTGTTAAGCTGCAAGATGTAACACTTATTACTTATACATGGAGCAGCTTAGTTGTTAAAGTTACAGAGAGGTGTGTTGGAGGTGGATTTATATGCAGGCTTGTCCTTAATGCTATATTTCTCTAGTGTCGTACGTAAGGAGATGAACAGTTTTACGCAAATTAACATGAGTAATAAGCCACGAAAAGTACACACATAAATAAACCAAGATTGTGGCTGCCGAGCATGAAACAATGTCATGCGTAAATTGGTCATTTTTGAATCGCAAGCCCAGGCATTTATAATTCAACCGAGTAGCCTATAATGTGTTGCAACGTTCCCATCCAGATTAGGTGCGCTTTACACGCTTTCGGTGGGGCATTTGTCTCAAGATCGGTAGGTCCTGATTCGCATTCCTCTTATCCCTGTTCGTCAATGCTAGAAAAAGTATGTGAGATGTGCAACTGTCTGCCCGCTATCACCCCAAAACAGTGTGTACTATTACTGAGAAGACCAATTAGAGTTGGTTCTGATGATCGTAACACACATAGGCGACAGATCCATTCCCGCATTTAAATTCACGAGCATATTTGCCATAAGTTCCAAATGGTACCAGTGGACTCATAAAATGATCTTGGTTCACTGCATCTTTAATATTTGTTATACTTTTTTCGCTAACAATATAATTTAGGAAAAGTTTCTGTGGGATTTCTATTTATTAGTGATCTCGTGTGCTATGGTCCTGTTTCATAACTTTGCACAAGTGGGATGTAGCGCTGAAATTTAAGGCTCCCACTTAAATCCTCATAAGAGGCTGTTCAATAATGTATAACAACTTAAGTGCTTTGTATCACACTTGTATCGAACTTGAAGATTGTGTTTAGAAGCCAAGGTGAGCCCATGCATATATTAAGGTAAGAAAACCTGCTAAAATGACAAATTAATAATTCAATCGGCTTTCTGTATCGCCTTCGTCACTAATTCCAGGTGAGAGCTGTTGTCAGTGTTTTTCCTGAACACGTAACTTTTTGTGTAGAAATACAAAGAAAGTTTTGTTGATGTTTGCGACTTAGTGTTGCCATAAATCGTCAAGCAGGGATTTTAGACATTGATTTTGTTAATGGTTATTGTGTGCTGGAACATTAATGGGATTGATTTGAATTAATTGCGAAAGAAATTGTAAATTTTAAGTAGACATCAATATTATGCATTAGTTTCAAATGATGATAATTTGTAACTTTATCAGATGTAAGTTTCTTAAATTTCTGCAAGTTTGATAAATTATGTAAATTTATATCAAATCATATGTCAAATTTTATAGTTACTCAAATAGGTAAAATGCTACTGTCTGATAGTGTAGGTGAGTTCCAGTCTGTGTGGAAATTGTTTTCCTTCCCTTGTCAGAATGCTTTTAGATACTTTTTTGCGCCTATATAGTCGTATTTCATGATACGCTATGTAGGCTAATTCCTTAAAAGGCAAACAGCTTAGATCTCAAGCTACAGAGTCAAAATGCGCCCACATTAAAACTCCCTCGGGAGTGCCATAACTAAGTAATAGGACTTTATAATTCCACAAAGGCAGTGATTTGGTGTCAAATGTAACAAATGTTGTCTGAAATCTGTGGCTCGAGCTGAATATATAATACATTAAAAGGTCTAAAAGCCATGAGCAGCTTAGTACCATCTTAGGCAGGCAGTCTCTGCCTCCCAGGAGAGTTGGTATCGCCCATTGCATTGACATTTACTGGTGAGAGTCAGGTAATTCTAGTTGATTCAGGTGTGTGGCCTTGGTTTCTCTATTGGGGCTGCTTAATGAAGTAAAAATGTAACTAAATAAACTTGTGATTCTACTGATACATGAAAAGCTCCACAAGGTTTTCATCCGCGCGTTACGTTACACAAAGTGGTTCTTGTGCAGATGGACTGACTGGTTAAATTTGCTCGTATTTTGACATTGCCACCGATCTAATATCATTGAACATTGAGCTGAGTACCTTGGCGAGTATACTTTTTCTTGTATGACATAGTGTCTTTTTGAAGTATTCTAGCCAGTAAAATTTCTGCTGATAAATATTACGGCCAGATCTTTTTTTCACAGATAGTCAATTAGTTCATTTACAGCTACTATTTTGAACACGTACACCTTTCTTGCGGGAATGTTGTAATTTCTCATTCATAAAACGTGATCAGTTTCTGTTGCGTAGATGTCCGGCTGCCATTTTCATGCCCAAACTTCTTTCGAAGTCCGAGAACTTTTATTGTGGACCAACTTGGTTTAGCAACAGCTCCCTAGTGACACGGTAAGATGGTGGAGAAAATGGCACGAAAAGCTGTAGAAAGCGACACGCAGTTCCTTTTGCTTTATTAGTTAATGGTCCCGGGGGAGGTACAGACTCGTGCCAGCCGTGGCGGTGAAAATTGAGTGTCGTAGAGGAATCTTAGAAATCACTGTGCAGAACTTGGTTCTCTAGAGCAGTAAAAACACATCTAATGGTTTATCAACAGCTTAATCATTCCTTCAAACAGGTATGGGCTCTCGTTGGTAAGTTGGACAACAGATACTCGACCTACGGTCTCGTGTCTATTTTCCAACTCACCAATTCAAGGTCTAAGCCAACCTACTTAAATTAGCATTTTATATTTTTATTCTACCACACTAATTGTACAAAATTATTATGCCATCTTGGTTTTTGTTACAGTCTATGTAAGAATAAGTGTCAAAATAACATGAAATTCCAACTCACTCACATGTGAAAAAGTCAACCTACCAAAACCAACCTACCACATGTGAAAAAGTCAACTCACCAAAACCAACCTACCACTCAAAATTGATCATGTGACCACTTTCAGCCAATAGAAATGCTCAATTTACAATAGTAAATGCAAGTGAGTTAATTAAGACCATAAATGCAAGTCTGAAGCAACAACTGGTAGTTGAGAGTGGTAGAATTATCAACAGCTTAGTCATTCCTTCAAACAGGGATGGGTTGTACTGTAGGTATTGTAATTTATACCAGCAAGACTTCTTCGAGAGACCATTCTGTTACAAAGTACACTTTAGGAGCTTTAAGTGGAACAGTTCCTCCAAGGCCAGATACTCATGCAGCCACCTGCAGCATGCGGCAATATCACATGAGTACTCAGCAAGTACTGGCAATGCTTAGTGTCACTTCAAGTAAGCTACCAGGCTGTAAGATTGTGTCTTCTAGTTGGATCAATAGTAAAGAGGTACCGGCAGATCCATTGTTTATTTCTGAGTGTTCCGTAGTAATGAGACAGCTGCAAGTATAATTCCACCGAAGTGAAAACTTCTTCATAAGCTGTTACCATTATAAAATGTTCCAAAATGTAGATTACATTAACCGTCATAATGGGTCAGGATATTGCATCTGTCTCAGTAATGTCTCCTTGTTGCATCTGAAAATGTTCACATCGAACGGTAAAAAATAATCCAAACGAGAAGAATTACCCGGATAGGCCGGGTAAAATGTCTATCACGCATGGGGGGGGTCCATCCCCAGACCGCATCCCCATACATCATTACCATACTTTATGGCCCTCATTCATCATTGCCATACTTTATGGCCTTCATTCATGCCTATACCTCATCCCCATACCTCGTCCTCACCTGG
>JBCAUI010505951.1:0-12937 GCA_038406195.1 Haplosyllis anthogorgicola | reverse complement strand
ATAATACTGTAATGGATTTACTTTAGATCTACCTATGTAATATGAATATGGATTACCTGTGTGTGTGTGTGTGTGTGCGTGCATGCATGCGTGCGTCATATTCTTTAAATCAGCACAGGTCCCACGGACCTATTTTTTAAAAAATGTTCTGATTAGGTACAAAATCCCCCCTTCGAACCCTTACCCCTACCCCAAATTGTTCAGGGCAGATTTCAGTCATGAGCAGGATTTTCTAACATTTTTTTCATTTACCCTTTTGTAAGTATAACTATGGGTCTTGTTATTCAGTATCGCTCACCTTATATTTCAATTCATATCTGAATTTGAAAGTCGGAATTCGGCATGTTTTGAGGTTCAGTGCATTAAGATCTTAGAAGGAAAATTGCATACAAAGTGCTTTGGGTAGTCGTGCTTTCAAAATCCACACATTACATGGAGAGAATATTGCAGAATGCGTTGCAAAAGGAAGGCTTATTTTATAGTTACAAGCAGTAAGTTACCGTGCTTTGCGCATCTAATTAAGTAAACAACATGCAATAGAAAGATTTTACAAAAAACACGTAAGCTACTGAAAATATTAAAATCATTATATTTTTAAATTTTGAAGAAATTAATTTTCAGAAATTCAAATTATGAAACGTTTTCATATTGTGTGGTTTTCAGTTAAAAAAGCGAAATAAGCGAGAACCCTTGCGACAAAGCACACAACCCTTTTTTCCTTCAAGGTTTAAACATGTGGAACGACAAGTATTTACGATTTGTTTTTGTACATTCATTGACACAGGCTCACGTGCAGGCGGGGTCAGGCGAAAAACGCCAAACCTGGTACGCAATAAATTAACCACCTTCTAGGTTACAGTAAATTATCATAAAGATGTTGTTATTCTAGTAATTAATTAATGGTACTGATAAATAATGGCAGTGATGAAATGATTTGTTGATGTCCAAAGTATGGTTGTAGTTTTGTGGTAGTCGTGACAATGAAACCTTCCTTGAAAGATTTACACAAAGTCCGTTGGGAATAGATTTGTTGTAGTTTTTCGCCTGACCTACCTGCATTACTATTATTATATCATATATTGTATATCAAATTGTTTGTAAATCTGACAGCTAAATAATACGACTTGTACTTGTGCTACGATTATATCGTGTAATTTGTTACTGATGTATTTATTTTATTGTGTACTATGTTACCTGCATGCAGTTTCTGTTGTCGATTACATATATTGTATTATGGAACCAGTAACCAACTGTCACTTGAACAGAGTAAAGGACGTCGTGACCCATGAACAGAAATGTGTATTCCCAATTTTCCAACATGTAGCACTGCAGGTTTAAGTCACCAGGACCTATATTTTTAATTTGTCAACCATATTTGTCTCATGCCCTGTGAGCATGGCGCACTGACAGACAAGAAGTAAATAAATAAAACTCACTGGACCCCTGTTTGTTCTCCCTTTTCTCAAAGAATACAAATTATTTTGGCATCATCTTTTTTCTGGTACATTTTATGAATTGCATTGTTCTTAATTTAATATACTGGCACAGAAATTGAACTTCCCTCATTTTCCCCACATCTAAGAATGGATTGCTCAAAACCCTGTATCGAATCATTGTCATTCCACCATGTTATTCCTCTTGTTTTATTAAAGTTCAGTATTATCCGATATGGAAACAAAATGGCATAATTTTAAGATGATAGATATACCATCTCAGGGAAATGAAAAGGTAACAGTATCCCTTCCATTACGCTCTAAGATAGACAAAGAACAACATTCGTTAGTCTTTTGTGTGTGTTCCCGTGATAATTTACTTTTGATACACCTCTATTCTGTTCAGTTACAGTTGATTCTGACATGATGATTGTTTTTGGTAGCCTTGATAACTAATAAAATAAATTGCCAAGTTGAAATAGATGTAACCTTCATGATGGACAAAGCATGGATGTAATTCTATTGTGTTCTCTTTCTCCTAAATATCGAAAAACCATCACTTCTTCAACAGAAATTATTTCTAAATGTTTTTCATAATTGACTTCAAAGCCAATGCATATATTATTATCAAGCAAACAACAATAACAATAAAACGCAACTTGTTATCATTAATAAAAATGCCAATTTGTTAAGATGCATCAATGATCATATGCAAAATGATGAAAAGTTAGTTATTAATACAGTGTAACTCCTCCATTACAAGCCCATTTACCTTTTGTTGTAAGGACCGTAGGTTACAACTGTAGGTCTTCCCTTAGAATTTTGCCGCATATTATTGTACAGGCTACTTAATGGTG
Organism: Haplosyllis anthogorgicola; assembly: GCA_038406195.1. Taxonomy (NCBI): domain Eukaryota; kingdom Metazoa; phylum Annelida; class Polychaeta; order Phyllodocida; family Syllidae; genus Haplosyllis; species Haplosyllis anthogorgicola. The sequence goes on along the minus strand of JBCAUI010505951.1, from coordinate 10,647 downwards.
GATTTAGGTTTGTGCACTGGGTTTCCAACTGTAGCTAGAGTTAAGTTAAATATCCAAAAGCATCAGTAAACGGTGAGATCAAATAAATCCTGGATCCACCATTCTGGAAAACATCCCTACTTTCATGTAGAATAGAAGAAAACGCCTGCCTTAGATGTAGAATTTTGCTCAGTAAAATGCCTGCCCAACCGCAAAGCCATTTCTTCTTTGCTATTATTTTAAGTAATAGCTATGAAGTGTTCAGATAAATAAATCCAGACCCCACCCCGAAGTGCTTAGGATCTCCCAAGTGCAATTTCTCGTATCACCCGTTTGTCATATTGAATGTAAAATCCTGCAAAATTAAAAGAAACTTCGTAAAAGAAACTTCGTAAAACAGCTGAGTAACTACAGTGGAAACAATAGAACGTAGTACATAGTACATGTTGTACAGGTAGATGAATTTAGAACAAATACCTCTCCATTAATTATAGTCTTCAGCAGGAAGTTTGGTTGATAACATGACTAAAGCCATCATTGGAATTGAAACAAAATGCTAAAAAGTTACTTGTACATTTTTTGCATTTTGATGCATATTTGACTCTCGGAGGAATAAGAACGTATGTGTCGCGCACTTGATCTCAGAAGGTGATGGCTTACACCAAAGTTGAGTGAGCTCTCTTACAGGATTAAGCCTGCAAAACGCCACTAATGGAAGTGATGTGATTCAATCATATTACTTGTTTTTGCTTGCGAGGTTTCAAATGAACTTTAAATTGTTATCTGCTAAATTTCTTGAATCGACTGCCAAAGTATCTTATTAGAAAAATTATAAAACTAGGACTAGAAACAAACATCTCTCTGCTGACTTATTTAGTTTTAAAGAATAACCCTATTAGAATATATAAAGTCTTTATCCCTATTGTCGAAATAAAAGAAATAATTTATATATACCGGTATATTACACTATGGTACTAAAGTGCATTTTACAATTGACATTGTGATATAGACGACTCCTAACAATAATATTTTAGTTAAGGATCCTTAACTGGATGCAATTACTATAATTCAAAATGCAATGATCTTTTAAAGAGAAAAATAGAGAACTTGCCTCTTTAATTCTCTTGGTATATTAGTAGTAGTAATAAGACAGTGGATCTGAACTTACTTGTTCACAGTCCACCAGTGGAAATTTTTGTATATTGTTTCACTGGAATGCTTGTTTTTAATGAGAAAAGGTTGAGAACAAATTTTAAATCAAATTCGTTCTGTTCTCCATTTTTCAAATGAATTTTCCTGAGGATTTTTTCCCGTGATTCATATTTTTGTAAGAGCACTAAGATATCATTTACCAAGGAAAAATGCGCACACGTGTGTATTTAATTCGGTTTCAAATTCAGTGCTCCTCACAACTTTAAGAAGCAAACAGGTTCCAGTGTACATGCACTTAGATCTTTACTTGTGCACTGTGCTTGTACATAACGTGTAAATATTTATAAAAGTATACTAGAAATAATTAGCAAAATGCCTACATACAAACCCAAGTGTATGTTACTATAGGCATGTAGCCTTGATTTTGCCAATGCGGTCACCCGTTGAATAGAATATTTACGGGGGATGAAATCCCTAAAAATCATGTTTTTTGAGATTTTGTGTATATTGTAGAGTTTTGTATATTGTGTCACTGATGTAAATATTCTCATCCTTTTTGAAAAGCGAGGCATTTATCTATATATCAGCCGTATCTCTCTCTATCTGTAGACGCTCGTATATTCTTGTCCTAACCAGGCAGAAGAAGGGGTCACAGGGAAACTTGGTATTTTTTGTTAAAATTGAAAACATTTTTCATGTTTTGATACTTTGGAAAAGTTTATTTTTTGCTTTAAAAAATGTTCAATTTTTGGGAAGGGCGAGACTGATAGCCCTGCTTTGGATTTGGAATGACTCGCCACTTGGTCTGATGCAACTTTTTCATTTCATGCCATTCAGTGCCGTCACTGAGCCAAATTATCACCTTAATTTCTTGAATCAGACATGTGTAACGGGAATTCTCGTTGATGATTTGGGATGAGAAATGATAATTATCTACTGGCTTACGAAATATAGGCTTAAAAAAGAATTAACTTTTAAATTGTTATTTTCCCTGTTTGCCTCCTCACTGCTAAATTGGAACAGACTAGGATGTAGGAACCAACATGGTGGACTGATTAGATAATCATAACGGACTCTTTATGAACCCTCGTTCATGTGGTTTTTACATGTATTGCAGGTTGTTAATTTGTATAAAGAAAATCATCTTTTGTACCATTAAATATATGCAAAAATACACTTCTGTCGTTGTTTTATGTTGTGTTTCTTTTACTCTTGTGGATGTTTTCGATGTTTCTAATTTCAACCGAAAATGGTAAAATGACTATTGCACTTCTGTTATTCGTGAAAACTGAAAACCAACGTACATTGCACGAAAACAAACATTTTTCTATGAGAGGTGATGTAAGCGCGACTTAACATGTGTAACAGCTTCTAAGCCGCGTGCAGCCAGCGTTGGGATAATTCACGTGTCCACCCGGGATGGTGTTGCTGCACCGATTGCTCTTTTCAATCTTGATAAAATAAACAAATCCACAGAAAAAAATTATTCTTTGCGTCGGGGTACAGGATGGCATGCTTCTTTAGCTTTCGACGGCCTATCCGAACTTCACATGTGGTGTCTACCGAAAAGCGTTTGCCTGCTGGTAACGGTTCCAGTGTTTCAAGGTGTGCCACAGGACAGGACTTTGTGATTTTGACCATGGTCATTAAAAATTACGGTAAAAATCCAAAAGTATGCTCAAAATTTCATTCCCTTCATTTTGTTGTAGGTCACTTTTTCAGGTTCCCAAAGCATTAATATAAATATTTTGTGCAACGATGCAAATTTATGGTATTAAAAGTATGAAGTTGGGTGCAGTTTATTACTACAATGAAATATGATTTCTTGAAAAAAAAAAACCATGATAATTGGAAATGACCATTTAATAAGCGAAAATTTTGACCAAACTTACGAGAGCAGCACATGATTAAACGTCATTAGAAGTTTCACCCCGGTGGAAATTTATAACTTTTCAGAACGAAACAGGCTGTTGTGCCACACTTATAAAATGATTAACGTTCTCTGACCAGCATTTTTTGTTACCGCACTGATTGATGCTTATTGTGTACGGTGCGTCTACAATGAAGATCTCTTGCACAATTTTTCTTTGCATAGCATTTTAATTTTCGTATTAGTGCATGGTGAGTTAATGTGCTTATCTTTTCTGTTTTTGGTACTAACTTCAATTTACATTTGTAGCATCGTCCTGACGCTTATAATTTGTTTCCAGCATTTTTTCAATAATATTTAAAATTGTGCGTACATGTTTTAGTTGATGACATTTTATTAATTTGGTACATAATTTAAGGATGCTTTTCTTTTCTTTTTCTTTGCAGGATAACCATTAGTGCACTTAAGAATACGAAGTAGAATTATTATTTTTTAATTTCATGCAATGTTATTGCATCTTAAATTTCGTCTACACAATACATTATTGACTTGAATTTTATGGCAATAGTTTTAATGAATCATTAAATCAGCTCCTGAAATTCCTACATCAATTTGGAAACGTACAGGATAAAAGAGAGAACAAAGGATTTCTCCGGAATATTTTTAAATTTTAATTTTTGTGCACAGAATTTTGACAAGAAATCAGAAATTACTGTTCCCGATTTGTTGCTCGAACTCAAGTCATATCTGTTTACTATTTATATTTTAATTTAACAACACAAACTTCTTGATAATATTGACCGTTAAAACTGTACTTTGTCAATCGAGATTTTTTTCAAATACCTTTACCAATTAGGCTATTATAATAAAATGTTAAATTTGTTTCAAGAAAAGAAATACTAAATATGTAAGTTGTTACCGCCGTAAAACAGCATTTTGTGAAAAGAAAATTTTTGTCCATTTAAAATTGGTAGTAATGTGCTAATTAAAGATGCTTATGGTGTCAACTTGTGTATTTCTGTTTTATTTTGATATTTTTATGTTTATTTGACAAAGAGTCTCATTGGTAAAAGTATTTCGAAAACTCGAAGAAAAGTGAACAACATACAAATGGAACAAGCAAAAATAACGCGCATGCAATATTTTACTGTAAAACATAAGTGGATGGATTATGTGTATTAATTTTATGTATTTCATTATTAACTGATGCTTTAATGCCAGGAATATTGTTGTTAGAGTTTAGATTTAAATGATAATGTTTAATTGTAAATCGTCGTGTTTCGCACACTTTGGACGTTTTTCTTATTTGTTTAGCCTCTCTAGGCAGTTTAGGTAGATTAGGAAAATTAGGCATATTAGGAGGGAAATTTATATTATTCTTATTGTAGACCATGACTAATAATAATGACTTGAAAAACACCAAAAGTCGTTTTGAACCCAACATTAGTCATTGACCATTATCAGTTATTTTACTCCCAATATCAGCGACGGATCCAGGTGGGCCTGTGTCCCGCCCCTCCCTAGCCCCCAGTTTTCATGCCCAACTTTGGGGCCCCAGCACCTCAAGACACTAAAATTAGACTGTAATTTGTAAACATTTTCAGTCTTGCTTTGCTCAGCATAACATTTAAGAATAATTTTTTCAAAAATTTTCCAGCCTCATTGTGCTTGGCATCATTTTCATTAGAATGTCTCCAAAATGTTTCTGACCTTGCTTCCCCCAGCATATCCTACAGTCATGCTATTTTTTAATACTCCTGATTCCCAGTATTTCCCACAGATATACCATTATGTCTGTCATATATCCCCCTTTAAATTTTTATTATTATTCACATGTGTGTTGATCATGTGCTCACATATGGCTCACATCTGTATAGTTTATGGATTGATTTTCAGACACTCTGTATGTACATGCTAATGTAATGTTAATAATGCTCAGGACTAATAAATGAAGATCAATTATTTCATGTAAAAGTTGAAACAGTCAAGCTATAAAAACAGCTTTTAAATGTGAAAAATGACAGTAAATAATAATTGCCAAAATTTACTAACAAAATTCAGAAAAATTAAACAAAGAGGTCACCAAAAATAAAGGAGATGCATATTTGTTAATGAAAAGCCCTGGAGCTTCTGGGACCCTAAAATGGGCCTCAGACCCCATGCCATTACTCACTTGCTGCACTCATGTGACTTCGCTTCACTCTGTTGGCAAATATCGGTACTTGACAAGTTGGGCATCCCCCTTGACCAAATCCTGGATCCGCCCCTGCACTATATAGTTTCCCGAAATTTGCCTAGTCTATCTCATTGAACAGGCGAAATAACAAAGATAAACCTAGATTGATGCTACCCAAGTAGTGACTACAGAAGCTCTTTGAATTTCTTGCTTTGCCAAAGATTGTGCAGAAACTGGATTATTTTCGCAAAGTTTTATCTCAAAATCACCTCTCTCCTTCTTTGAAAAGTTTTGCCCACAAAATGGACGTTCCCCCCACTTACGTGTACATATCTCATAATTTAAAAATCTATTTTAAACTCGCGCTAGTAATGGAACATTTGATCTGTACCTTGGGCCGTTCATACATATGTACGCTATATTCGACAAACGTTACCTACATGTTCGCAAACTGTATTGATATGTTGAATAATGTCCCAACATTTTAATCTTTTCCGTGCCTTCACTTGCCTTTTTTAACACTGTATTACATTGTAATTCATATCACAAACAAAACACTTTCATATCATTTCTTATTCGAAAGTAGAAGCTCAAGTTGTCTTCAGAAATATTTCTCGTTTACTTTAATTCTGCTTGTAATACTTCAACAACTTGTGCTTCACAAAGTGTCTTATCTTTTCACTTGGTTGAGGACCGATGTGCACATCACATAAGTTTGGCCGTTCCCGTTTTTGACAAAAAAAACTCGGGGTTTTGAAGTCCGATCAAAAATTCTGAATTTTAAAATACACTGCACCATGCAGTTCGACTTGATTGTGCATGTAACTGGTATTTCAAAATAGACTGCGCCGATAAAATACACGTGGCTTAACTGTTTATCTGTAATCATTTGTTGTCGAATTTTCTGTAAATAAATATGACATACAAAGTTGCCCAGTTTAATGTACTGTATTTCTTTTTGGCTTTCGTGGAATTGTGTTCAATGTCCGTTCACAGATAGAGAAACTAAACTCAATTTATCCATTACAATTGAAATAATGTTCTAACATTGCGCCGAAATGAGAATTGACTGTTTCGGGTAACATTTTCATTTGAAAACACATTTGTGATTACAACCTGAGAATTAATTCATGGTCCTTCTATTTTCCCACTTACTACTCTTTTGAAGTCGTTAACTAGCATAATAATTTAACAATGGAATTGGCAGTTTTACGAAAAAGAACAAAACTACAATGGGTCTCTCTTTATATAGATAAAATTGGTTTGAGTAATTAACTATTAGTCACATGCACAAGAAAATGGAAAATATCGTGTAAGAATCACCACTCACAAAAACTTAACTTGAGCATGGCATGTAAAAGTAACTTTCTGTAGCAATAATTCATCAAGACTTAAATACTCCGATTAATATATAAAACTCTTTTGTACATGGTAACAGTTCTATGAAATTTTTCAAAGTTCAAAAACTGGGAATCTATTTGTAAAATGAAATGCAAAAGTAATCAGACTTAAGGGATCTTTCTCTTTGTGGTGTTTTCATTTCTTTTGGGCATTTGTTAGGCAACTGAACAAGTCCAGATATGGTAGAGAAAAGGGTCAAAGCAAAGGTTACTCGAAAGTTGAGAGAAAAGGTCCCTTGCCGACAATTCCTACACAAAGGAAGTTTAGGGGATCATGGTAAGGCTAGGTCACAGGAGGGTGAGCAGGCCTGCAGGGTGCCTGCAGTGATTCCCTACTGGACCAGCACCTATTTTCAAACTGCAGGGACCTTTTGTCACGGCTGCATGGAAGTAATTTACCGCCTAGAGAAGCTTATATTCCCGAGGAATATAGACTCCTAATATGGCGAATAATAAAGGGATGGATTTTTTGATTAGACTCCTTTCTCTCCTCTGGTAACGAGGTTTTCTTCGCCCATTATTACTCATAAAATTCTATACAATTTGCTTGATTGCCATAATTTTCTGCAATTTGAATCTAAATTTGCTGCAGAAATTGAATAAATCCGGACTCGGGATTGGACTGCGAGGTGGCAAATTGAACGTTTGATTCGCCTAATTCGCGCAAACATTGTCATAAATGCAAACCAATGAAGAACTTGGAATAAGGACCGAGGCAAGGCGGCCCAAACTTTGATTTTGCCCCCAGGCGAGCCATTATTAGCGCCGGAACTTAGCCAACCTATTTACTCACGGCAATTTAAACCCGTGATTTTCATTAAATAACCGGCCTAACGAGCAGAATGCCGTTATTGAAGAACTTTTTAGTAATTCTAATGTCATTGGTCCAGTGGCAGAACTATTCTAAAGCCTTGCTGCATATAAGATTAGGGAAAGGTTGAACAGACCTCTTTTGCACGACTTTTTAGTCTAAAGTGACATTTTGTAAGGTAAGACAAAAGCATATTTCCTTACTTTATAACATCTCTTTCATTCTTTTTGTTGAAGATTTGTCACCTATAGGCAATTTCTATGATGTCTTTTGCTTCTTGATTAAAGTAAAATGAAAGGAAACTGGCTGGCGCTTCTTTGGTGGAGCCTGGTACAACCTAAGGCGGCTTCTCCCAATTTCGATCGTGGGGAATCATTACGCGCCTTATAATATTAGTTCATTTCATTTTCATTACTTTGATAAAATTCATATAACCGCATTGTATTTGGGTAAATAACTCCAATATGTTTAGCACTGAAGTATTCTTTAACCCTCCAACCCACTTTGCACCCGCAAGATAAACTGCTTTCTTATGTTTGATAAATGAAGTTTCGCACATAATGCGGTAAACATTACTAGATTCATAGCAATTGCGACGGGCGAAGCTGCCACCAAATAAATAAGATATATTTACAGCTAAAAGGGAGGCTGTCATGAAATAAATACGATATATTTGCAACTAAACAGCCACAGCACTAAGGTGGGAATCAACCTCAGAAATTGGTATTTATGAAATTTCTTAGGAAGAATTATTTGATTCCTGAAAGTTGCTTACAGTTAAAGAGGGAGTCTACAGATCGAATAACTTATGAAGAAATGACATTCATTTCTGGCAATAATATACTTCTGGTACGTGTGAATTGTATCATACATGAGCCAAATAAACTGCTACTTAACTGCCAATGTTCCCGTAAGTTAGATGTACAGTGAAACCTGTGTTAGAAAGCTACTGTTCCAAAACAAGTCAATTTGGAGCTCTCATTGTGTCACAATTGAATTTGCGATTCTATAAGTAACCATCGCCTTAAAAGTATCAAAAACTCTCATCCAGAAGTCAGCTCAAGATTAGAATTTCATTCTGTGAACAATAGACGCTGAGAACGATAGAATGTCACACTGCGTCTTTCGCAAGAACACCAGAGCAGTGGAAATATTTTATAGTTCCCATTTTCGTGTGTACGGGCACGGGCCACCATAGAATTAAGTCTGTAAATAGCAAAATAGTTCATTTTACTTACTTGCAAGCATTCAATGAAACATGCACGTATCACGATAGAATCTTCAGTCAAATTTTCATAAAAACATTCTGACAAGACGTGAAGGTAAGTGACATGATGATGTCTGAGAGTTTCCTTAATTAGTACTTTGTCTAATTTGTCTAATAAGATAGGACAAAAGTTTTTCAATTTTAGTAATGATACTGTTTCAAATGCATACCATATTCAGTAAACTACCAATACAAAATAAGATCTCCCTATTAACTGCACCTTACAAACTAACCAGAAGGCTCCATCGTACCTTGCAGTGTGCAAGTTAGATTCACATTTCTCTATTTGGATCTGTATTGAAAGGATGGGAAGAGAGCCAACAGTCACTTGGCTGGTTGAGGTAACATTGCAATTGAAATAGCGTAATGTCACACTTTTTGAACACCATTTTTACATCGTTGAATGTACTCATAACTCTTGAATGAAATACAGAGAACAAATTAAGGGAAACCCCTATTGAGATATATGTTTTAACTCTGGGAGCTGCATTTATTTCATTCCCATTCTGATACAGCAAACATTCTGATACATCAGTGAATATTTTGCTATCTTACAGACCAAACCTAGAAAATTGTTGTCCAATGATGAAATTTCTAAAGATTAAAGGACGGTTCCATAATTAAACAAAACAAACTTTAGTCTTTAGTTTTATTCATCAGTAAGATTATGTATGTTTTCCCTATTTTGATGAGGCTGTAAACATACTGCTGAATTTTTGGCACCCTTGTCCATTTGGTTGGTCTACCGGTATCCTCAGTTTCGGACTTGCTCATGCATGGATTTCATAGCCAGGTTGGATCTGTTGCTTGCGCCCCATAGTGAAGCAGTCAGGCAGATGTACACATTTTTGTGAAAACACAATATTCTATTCGAAGCTACATTCAATAACATCCCTGATTGTGCAGGAAGGATATTTCAAACACTAATTGTAAATTACTTCGTGCCTTTTTGTTCTTACAATTCCTAGTAGAATATTCCGTAATGTGCGAATTGTCTCTTTCGTTCACAAGAGGTTAATGCATCCATCCTTCCCTTTTCCCGTGAAGTCCCCACACACCCCTGAGGGCCTTTTTGAGTATCACAATGTCTCCCCTATCTAGCCTACATTCACACCTCTTCTTCCGATTGAAATTATCTAGAGTGACAAACTCCATCAAAGGCAGGCTGTGGGATGCCCATTCTCCGGCTAAATCTCATTTGCAACGTATTTGTTTATAATGCGTATCCTTTGCATTAAGCCCCTTGTATTTTCATTAGCATTTTGATGTTAGGCCTGAGGGCAGTACACGGGCCTTCCTTTAGTAGGCAAAGGGACCAGACTTGCGGCTGCAGTAAGCTGCCTGCTGTACCTCCTGCAGTTTCCTCCTGCAGGGCCCTTCTGTGACATTTCTCCATCCCATCCGATGACCCCTTCTGCTACGTTAGACCCTCTGTTCATAAAAGGTTCGCAGATACTAGTTCGACACAAGCAACGAGTATTTCCATCTTTTCCATCAAATAAATGCATCTCCAATAAATGGCCCACCAGAGGAGTTACGTTTCATTTTCAAACAATGGAATTTCACGCTGGGTCTTTCATCAAAACAAAAGCTTCCACTGTATCCAAAACTAAAAGGCAAGATAAAAATGTTTGAGACAAGCTGCAGTGTTGGCAAACAGGTCAAACATCAGACTACGGTATTTTATGAAACCCTATTGTCTCAGCTGGTTCACTTGGGTTGTTTCTCCGCCTGTTATTGCTGAAAACATTTGACAAGTATACTATGTGTTGCACAAAAAGAATAGATGAAACGCAACTTCTGAACAACGATTGTCTGCAAACTTTATACCAATGCAATTTGATGGGGCTTAATTGTCAATGAATCCAGAATGTTGACTTTATACATGCACGAAAGTTTGACTTCCAAGAAAAAGATTAAGGTTGCTGTCCACAGATTGACCACATGACCATGACCACCAAATCATGCTGTTCACTTTATTCCTTTCCCTTC
>JBCAUI010505940.1:0-12937 GCA_038406195.1 Haplosyllis anthogorgicola | reverse complement strand
TAATAAATATTATATTTTAACCATTTGTTTGTCTCCTTTCAAGTGAACTTGCATATCTGCTTATGAATTGGGATCAGTTAATGCTAAACATTACACAACCATTACACAACGTAATAAACGTAATAAGCACAATAAACGTTATATTTTACGTAATTTCTACTGGGTAATATTTGCTTGTTTAGTGGGCAAGAATGCTAATTCAGTTCGGTAACGTGAGACTCTGGTGCCTAATCTTTTCACATGAACAAAAACAAGGATACCTCGTACCCTCTTTCGGTGGGCTACGGCATGAGCACGCTATTTGAAAAAACCCTAAATAAGTCAAACGAGGAAGGAATAAAATGTAGAGAGAATGACAGCCGAATCAGCTGACAGCATAGCATCTTTAAAAGTACACGGCATAACGTTGTACAATTAATAACCTGACGTTTTATATACAAGTACAAGAGATTACAACGAGATACAGATCAGGTACAAATCTGTAAACAAAAAGCGGATAATTTATTGTGGATTAAGTTGCTTAAAAGTACGTGGAAACTGAAGTGATGCCTGTGACGGACGAGGAGAATAAAGAAAACGGTGATCAGGGAAATCAGGTGCAGCAAAGGCAAAATGCACAGGTAAAGATTTATTGGATCTTTTTCTTTCTATCAAATGAAGAAAATTGGAAAAGACGTTGTTCTCCTCAGCAATAAAATAAACAAACATAAACAAATAAATAAATAAATAAATAAATAAACAAGAACAAATCAAGAATTCCTATAAATTTCGGAACGCACAGAACGAAAGAGAAAACACAAGAGTTCCCTGCTACGCTTTTGAATAACTATTGTTCCAAAACTAAATAGAATTTCGTGATTTGCCGCACATAATGTTTTATCAAAATAGAAACCAACTGAAGAAGATAAAACGAAAAAATAATCGGATAGACAAACATTAAAATCGGATAATGGGATTAGGTAAAGCTGTTTAAGCAATCGAATGTGTATCATTTATAGTAGAATTACCAAATCCTCCCCTTAGTTTAGGGACTAAATAATTGAATAAAATAAATAAATTCGGGAAATAAATTAAAATAGATAGGTTGGTTTTGTTAAAAACTTCCTCGAAAATTACGTTTCGTAAACAGGGTGACATTTTCCAAAAAATATTTTGAGGAAACTTCACCATTAACTTCTTGAACAATGTATCACAATCTTTTGTCCAATTATTTTCCCGAAATGTGTATAAAAATATAAACAAAGAACATTGTTTGAAACAGTTTAAGAGACTTTATTTTTAAAAGCTGATGAAGAATCCATTTATTCACAAATTAAAGTATTATGGACTTTTGTAAAAGTTAGATAAAATTTAACATAGAAATAACAACGTATAGAAGTACCACCATTCCACTTTTTTCTCGTCTGCCATTCACTGACATTTTCAAAGAAAATGAGATCGAAAATGCGGGGATCTTATTGAAATTACCTAACATTGCCTGACAACCTTCAATGTTAGGTACCTGCTATTATGTGCAAGCGTTTAGCTGGAAAATCTTTTGCTACTTCCACTCGCCTTGGTGTCTGTGTCTGTCTCGCCTATGTGTCTGTGGCGTCAAACTGTTAGTGACTTGTGGAATTGAATAAAAACATGAAACAATTGTTTTCTTCTACTTGAAATTGGGTCGCAGTACATCTTGATCACTGAAATGAAAAATTCTCTTAATTCGAATAAATTTCAATTTTATTCGTGTCAAACTTTATCTGAAATATTTAGATTCCCTTTATTCAAAAATATGTGGGTACATTTAGTTAATTTATAACCATAAACAAAATTTGTCTTCAATATTTAAGTTTCCGTTTCACTCGTTTCCTTCAAAAAAGGAGAGGGAATCATAATGAAGCCATTATTTACCGCCCGAAAATGTGGGAGGGTAATGTTTTCAGTCATATCTGGGTTAACTTTGACCACAAAAGTTATTGGGTCAAGTTCAAGGTCACAGGAATTGTCCAATATCATATGTTCTAATAATAAGGTCAATGTCAAAATATAGGTCAAGGTCATGTAAAGTTCAAATTGTTGTTTTTCCCATGAATTCTTTGTGTTTCAATGTTTATGACGCCTAAATGACTACTGACGAAGGAGGGCTGTTAGGCCTTCGACTAAAAGGCATTTTTGTTTTTTGTTTATTTATTTTCATTTATTTATGTGTCTATTATTTATTGTAGAGGAACAAACCGTTTATAAACGCGCGCGGGCACGTACAACGTGTGGTGGATGTGACGCTTATTGTCGCGAACTCCGCGCATCTATCCCGCGTCATGGAATTCAAGGAAGACTACACGCTGCCTGAGGTGCGTTATTCGGTGCGGAAACCAGGGGGTCTTGAAAAAACTGGGGCGGGGAAGGGGACTCCAGAACAGATCGAGAAATAACTATCAAATCTTAAAAGCCCCGCAGCCGTTAGGTCAGCATGAGAAAAGCATGAAATTCAATTGTTGCGAAGTCTTAAACAGGGGCGGATCCAGGATTTTTCGTTAGAGGGGGCGCCCCTGCGCCTTCATGTGTTTAAAGGGCCGCCTTTTAATAAAAAATATGGGCCGTTGGTGGGGGCGCGCGCCGGTTGCGTCCCCCCTTTGGATCCGCCAATGTTAAACCTTTGGTAGTAATTGCATTGTCGGATAAGCGTAAATGACAGTCAAGTACACAAAAAGAAAAATAGGCACATTCACATGAAGTAGGCTTAGTCTATAGGCTCATTTAACTGGTGTTGAAACTATCACAAACGTGCACATTCAAATTGTCACTAATTTTCAATGTATCAAATGTGTGCTGTAATGTTGTTTTAATATTTACATCAATAGCACAGATTGAATTGTTTTGTTTACAAATTACTTTTATTTCTCATTTACTGTGTTCATCCTGTAGTTGTAAAAAATGTTCACAGTGTGGGCTGCAACGATGTTTTATTTTTTTTTAATTTTGGAACAAAATAATGTTCACTCCGTACATATTTTGTAAATATTCAGAATGAAGATAATTTCTTCCTCTGTTTCAGTACCGAGCTCTGATAAGCCTGCTGGTGCTGTCAATCATCCTGCAGGTGATAGCTGCAGTGTGTTTCTTCGTCGTGCTAGAGAAGAAGGAGTACTACAAGAAGAACAACATGCCTTACAAAAAACACGGCATCGATTACACTGCGATAGGTACGAAACCAATTATTTGCCGAGTTATTGTACTTAATTTATTGGTTTTCATTGCATTTTACAATATAATAAGTATATATCAGAATATAAATACAGGGAAATCGTATTAAACGAGCATAAAAGGAGCTTCTTTAAGGTACCGCATTACACAGTTTTTTACTTATATCCGAAAATGTCTCAAATTTATGGTCAGTGGCGGATCCAGGATTTCCCTTACAGGGGAGAGGGGACGCCCGGCCCGTGGGGGGGGGGGGGGGGCGCCAACCCAATTTTCACCTATTTTCAAAAATTGGGAAAATCTGCATGAAAATGAACAAAAATTTGGCCGTGGTGGGGGGGGGGGGGGGTGCCTCCTGCCTCCCACCCTAATCCGCCGATGATGGTAGATGGAAGATGGTAGATGTAATAACAAAAAAAAAGGATTCCAGTTAAATTTTATGGTAACAAATACGTCACTTTCTGTGAGCAATTGGTCCTTAGCGCACTGCCCGTTCACTACTTGTGTACCTGTGCCCTGTTGCCAAAGGACTTCAGATCAGGACAAGAGCTATCGTCTTAAGATGCGTTACAAAACACCCAATATATTTGTCACTCTGTGGGAATTTCGCACCAGAAGATGCCGCCCTCTATGCATGTTCCATAGGCCATCAATGGGGATTCTCGATTTGCGACAGATATTAAGACCGCGCTCCTTCAAAAACAATTCTATTGGGTGTAGAAACCTCCAGTATTACTTTGGCCCACATGGTTTCTGTTGACATTGATTTTTACGGCCCCTTCAGATAAACAAATAGTTTCAGTGAATCAAGATTTTTCCTAATTGCCTTTCTGTCAGATCTGTCAGATTTGGTTGGCATCATAATTCACACAAGGTAGGTTATGTGTCGTTTGTAATTGCAATTAAATCAGGTATAAAATTTATAATAAACAATGTTCGTTGTAATTTTGTTAATTTGTACTGAAATTATTTAAGTAAATAGATCTGTCAGATCCGGCAAAAACCGAATTAGGAAAAACCTCGAAGAATTAGGTGATAAAATTAAAAACTTGATTTTTAACTTTCCAGCATGCATCGGGATCGTGATGCTGCTCAACATCCTCATATCGTCGTTTGACGCGACGTGGTCTCAGCGGAACCGGGTCGTACCGTCCGTCAACTACATGATTAACGCTAACGGCACCGTCACTAAACTAGAGGCGCCACCTAGCGCCTGATCCACGCAAAGTAACAGTTGTACTAGGTATTTTTTTTACTAGTGCCTAGCCTAATTTTGTCCAATTTATCTAATCTGTCTATTTAGATAGGATAAAAATGTACCAAAATATACCAACATTGTGTTCAGTGCATGTAAGTTGAATCATTTCTGGTAAAACTACAACATTACAAATTTTGAATGTAAGCTTAAGCTAGATATTGTAAAGGTGTATCATTATCCAAAAAAGTTAAATTTCTAGGTCAAGCAGTTCAAAAGTTAACCCAGACAGACAGACAGGTACGACTGAAAACTCGTTATGATATTTACTGTACAGACAGGGTAGTACAGATATTCAGTACGGGTAGAGTACCATATAAGGCCATTTCCACGTCAATAAATATTTTTATAAAATTTCAAGTTAATATTTGTTATTGTATTATTATTTTATGTAAATTCTGCAACACAAGAACTCTGCTGTTTTGAGACATTTTGAGTTATGCAAATAATTCGAACAACGGTTGGAAGTCGTGCTTTGAAATAACGTGCTTTGATTCAACATCTTATAACATTGTAAAACTTGATTGTTTAATATCTTAAACCTTGAATGTTTCTATTTCTTAGATGTATAATGTTTATTGCTATCATCAGTCGTCATTAACATAATCGATCTTACATAAGTAAATTAGAAATTGACGTCAGAACTGCTACAGCAGCCAATCTTAGATTTATCTGACGTCTGTTGCGTTGATATGTTACACTTGTTAATTAATTATTTAGTATTTTGTAAACTATTGATTATTGTACACGACTAAGATCAACAGTAACAATAAATAAATAAATCAATCAATCAATTTTCAAATATTGAAAGGAATGCCAGGAGTCTTTTTGATTAAGGGTAGAATTTTATAAGTACAGTTAAATTTTAATTTCTACATAAATGCAGACATAAATACAAATATCTAGTATCACATGCAATTGCATGTAGAATTATACATTGGACCACATTTCTGAGACATATGAAAGTATCCAAAAGTAATCACTGGCATGATCTCAAACACGTTGCGTGGCGACCTCTACTTTATTCCATCTGTAAAAAGTCCGTGAACTACCTACAGTGCTCGGAAAACGGTTTGCACTAAAATGGGGTGTTGCTTGCGAGAAAAATCTTAGTTGTTAAAGTCTGGTTAGTTTAAAACTTACCGCATATGACAATATGGCTATTTGCGAGAAACCATCCCGTGGAATTTATCTTTAATGAAAGTTGTAGTGTAATAAAAAATGTCATATTGGGACTTCAAACATCAAGGTTGTAGTATTCTTTTTTCAATTCTGTTCTGACGTTATTTTATTTTATTTTATTCTTTGCAAAACGTCAAGAGAAACTGTCAAATATTGAGACCCAAAAGTTTCATGGTGAATATAGACTGCGAAAACTTTGGAGTTTCAATATTGAATAAGTTTTATTGAAAGCGTTTTAGACAAAAATATTATGTCAAAAAGCATGTCGATTATCCGCACCCTGGTTGTATCTACTTCTAACGCACGGAGCGTAAATGACGGACGTAGAGTCTGGGTATCACGGTGCATACAAGACATGTATGATAAACCAGCGGCGCCCTTACTGAACTATTATTATTATTATTATTATTATTATTATTATTATTATTATTATTATTATTATTATTATTATTATTGTTGCAAAGTGACTTTTTCCATTGAAAATAGATAGTAATGGGTTAACTTCACAATCCGTATTGGAATAACATTAGGGTATTTATTTTTTCCTGGATCATTCTATTTTGGATAAAAGAGTCTTAAATCGAAGTAACTAGTATTTCTTTTAGCCAGAGGAGACCAAATTCCCTGTCCAAATTGGTTCCAGTTGATTTGTTATGGATTTGGTTCAGTGATTTCAGTCACAGGCAGCTGAATCTGCCTGTATCTGGTGCCTGGATGTCCTAGTTACATACCTTAGTTGACCATATTTGGAAATATGCATAGAAACTGTGTATATAAGGAGAAATGCTTCTGCAGGCTTCCAACATGATCATTGGTCATGTGTGGCTCTTCTCCAGTTCATTGGTCAAAATCCACCAGTAAATCAGGTGCATTTGGCACAAAAAGGTTATCCAGGGTCCTTCCCACTAATTTGGAGCTTCCAGGATCAGTTTGGTAATTTTTCAGTCCATATTTGGTATGGGTCAAGGGTTACTTGACCATATATGGTCAAGTCACATGTGCTGAGAGCAGGGCTTGATGTACCCCAGGCTAGGGCTCTTCACTTTTGCTTCATGTGCCATTGCATGCACACATCTTGTTGACTGACTGATATTTACTATGGCTGCTAGATTTCCAGCTCATCTTGTACCTTCATATGTGGATCAGCAGATCATTGGGTTGGTGTTTGGTACTACAGATATCCTTTACAAATATTATTTATTCATGTACATGTCGTTTTAGGTTATTTTTAGGGTATTTCAATAGTTCATAGTTGTGGAGTCATTTTTAGTTGTTTCTGATAGAAACACCTGAAGTTTTTGGTTTAATTTAGTTTGCATGTCATATTTAAGCATATCCAGTACAGGATAAGCTGATTCTACTGTGGATATGGTTCATTTCACCACTTTTTGCCAAATGCCAATGGGTTCAATTTAATTTGCCACATGGATAGTATTCCTGCACCAATGGTGAGGGGTATATCCTAGGGGATTCCTGAACAAGGAATATTGCTTGCATTCATTTTAAACACATTGTTGTCAATGTGACCAAGTTCTAATCTGTGTAAAATGGATTTGCGTGTTCTAAATCAGTCCCAAATGCCTTAAATATCAAGGTATATTCACGTTCAGCCCATATTCCATGCCAAATTGCATGTAATATCTAAATAAATTGTGTTCATCTCCTGTTATGCTGTTTGGAACAGTACAGTTTCAACCAAATGTCTGTTGCATCTTAGTTCTCATGTCCATTTTATTTTATCTTTGGCAGAATACTTCATGCCATATCTGCCTCAGCTGTTATTAAACTGGTAACAACTGTTAGTAACTGTTATCAATGAGGGAATAAACGTTATGGAACTAATTTTAAGCTTTCGCTTGCTCTGTGCATTCACTCCGCTTCACAACCGATTGATGCTAGTCGACAATTGGTTTAGAATAGACACAAAAATCCTATATATCATTGTATTGAGATAGAGAGCTGACTGATGCTGTTCTCTTGTCAATATGGCGGTCATATCTAAAGTATCAGTCAACATGAAATGCTGAAACGTAACTTTAGATCAGAGTACTATTGCCACTCAGTGGACAACATTTGACTTTCACTTTAATAGAATTACTTTAATACTTTAATAGAAACATACACAACATTTATATATGAAACAACGCCATTGTCGCTTCAGGCACAGAAGGAAAAGGAAAAAACGGAAATCACGATTGCTTACTTTCTTCTAGCAGCAGCCTCCTAACTTGGTATCCGTTAGGAATGAAAGATCCTAGGCACACAATTTGGCTAAAGTAAAGCATCAAGTGATTGCTGTGATGAGGCCAATTTATCTAATAATGCCACAGGGATGTAATTTGATCAAAGAAACTGATTCGCTTGAGGTACGGTAGTAGACGAGACACTACACAGACTTGAAGACTTTTGCGTTTTCTTTTCTGAGGACTCTTGAGCACCAATTGAAACTACTACACATTACCATTTATATTTTCTGTTAAAATTGTGGACCACGAACGAAAAGCTTGCTTTTCGTGAGCTGAGCTTGATCTATTATTGCTTAGGTTTAGCTTTGAAATGTGTTAGACTTTAATTTCTGATTCTTAGCAATTTAAGCATTACACCATTCGGTTTATCCACGTTGATTTAAGAGCCAAACTTTCCAAACTTTCTCCACTGTTTTTGGCCTGTATTTTCTCAGATATCTAGTTATATTCTATGAAAGACATTCAAGTTCTCATTATTGGATATTGACATTTCAATGGATCTATTGACCCCTCCATTCTTGTTGACTGACGTAAAGAAATACTCGGCGGGAAGTGTAGTTTACTGAAATAGTCGAGCTTTTTTTAAATTAATACAGCTGGCTAAAACTTTAAAGGTCTTCATTTTATGTCTATGAAAAATGCCAGATTCCCCCTGGACGTCTATGCCATCTATTAATTGTTTCACCATATCAATTCAATTAGACATTGTCTCTATCTGCCTTATATATCCTTACACACATACATGCTGCATATGGAGACCCTTAAAGAGCACACTGTGCTTTTCGTGTAAACAGAAAATGATAAACTTTTTAGGAACTGAGATTGTTTAAATTTAAAGATTATACAAAGTGAAAAAACAGAATTGTTAGTTTCCCCCAAGACACCACGCTCGGTGGCGAGTGCTGTTCTGCCGGTGTACCAGCACCAACTGACCTACAAGAAAATTGACTGCACGGGCAATATTTACCAGTAATGATTCCCGAGACATGCAATCTGTATCACTTTTTTGGGTGGTACAGATTGCATGCCCCCATTACAAATTGACCTACATCCTTATCTTTCAGGCTTGCAGGTATGCCTGTGATAAGGAGTGGCCAGAACCACCACCGGTCGGTCTACCCTTAACTCTCCTCTTAACAACTTCATGGGCTGCTGCCCTTCACCCTCTGGGTGGCACAGGTAAGTATATGGGGGCTACCTTCAATTCACTGAGTGGCTGAAGGCTGGGGCCCCCACCTGGGGGCACCTTCCCTAGGACCCCAGGACCTGACGAAGCTTTGATTTTCAATTTCTTATTCATTGAATGTACTGTACTGTGTATTATTATCAAGAAATTGGAAAAAAAAATAAATAAATAAATAAATCAACCACATAAACTGTATTCTTTGTTGTTTATTACAAACTAATTAAATTTTGAAATTTTACAAACAAAGCAGTTTAAGTTGTTGATGTAAAATGTCCAAACAGGCAGTTCAATGGTTCTATCTTGGAATGGTTTTAACTTGGCATGGGAAAATAGCAAAATTCAACATGGAAACTCTGTTGCATTTGATTTTGGAGAAAAAAGACCTCATTTTAGAATATATTGATGTTACCCTCCAAATAAGTCAACTCAGACAACTCCCACCATCAGAGAGAATTCATAGAAGTCTCCAAATAACATATCTCAAAGGGCAAAAGAACTGGTGTGACATCCAAATTGAAGTCCTTGACGAGCATATCAAACAACTGCAAGACAAGTAATGTGAGTATCAACAGGTAAGAGGTATAGCTTGAGTTACTTTAGCTTGCTAAACACTCAACCTCACCACATACCAGTACACACTGGTCTTTGGTGGGGGTGAGGCACTGATGCCCAGTAAAAGCCTGGGGAAGTGAGACAATCAGAATTTTTGATAATTATTTATGAAACAAATCTTTATTACATCAAGTAATTGAAAATTGGATAAAAAAACTAAACAAATATTTATTTCAAGAAATGATATTCATTTATCCTTACACTGTGACATTCAAACCTTCAACACTTCTACTACAACTCAAACCTATCCTGGTAGCACATCATATTCCAACTCTTGACTTCCATAATACCAGCCAACCTGTTCCTTCTCCACCTTTACTCCACAATCTCACATGCCCTTACCCAGCAATCAGTAACCAACAATGAGCAAAAAGTCTTAGTTGCAACTTTCTTTACATGATCTAGCAACTCATCTGTAATTACTTCTCTGTAATCCTTTCCTCTTCTTCCTCTACCACCTCTGCCCTTCTCTCTTCTATGTTTAACCCTTTCTCCAGTCCCTTCTTCCCTATCTCCAGCCTTTCCAGATTTTTTCCTTTCTCTACCCCTCCCAGCTGCTTTCCATTTCTGACCCCTTCCCCTTTCTCACCACTCCCACTTTCTTCCCCTTTCTCACTGCTCCCACCTGCTTCCTCTTTCTCACCAATCCCAGCTTCTTCCCTTTCTCCACCTATCCCACCTACACCTGTACCTTCACCCTCCACCTTTCCCTCAACTTCACCTTCATGTCTGTCATCATCATCATTATCATCATCATCATCATCAACATCATCATCATCACCATCACCATTATCATCATCATCATTTTTACCCTTACCCACTTCTTTTACATCACTCAACACAATTGTAATACTTCTTGGAGCTTCACCTGGTCCTGGCTCTGCTAGAACACCTGGACCCAAAATTTCATATGCATCCCCACTGAAATCCTGCACAATCACTACCAACTCATTGACACTAACATTTCTTTTAAACAATCCCTTAATAACATATTCAACCCCCCTTCTACTCATATAATTCACACACCCGTTGAAATCGAGATACTTTCCATGCACTTTAATCCAAAATTTGTCAGATTCAAATAAGTAACATAACAACATAAATTTCATTTCCATCTCCATCATGGGTGCTGTGTCACCCTCCATTGCCTCACCTCCATCATCATCCTGCCTGACTATTGCCAAAGCTCTCTTTTTAATTTCTCTGGTTTCCTTTTGGCCTGCTTCATTTGAGCTCAAACCACCTCCCTCCTTTTCTCCATTGATCTCTTATCCCTCCTCTCCTGTTCAGATAATTTGGCTTTGTTGAGATTGTTCAATTACCAGTATAAATTTAACAAACCACTATCTTTCTGTGTCAGATATTTACTGTAAAAATGAAAAATGAATCAACTTTTCGAGTTTTGATCAATTACTGTATCAAGTAAACATATGTTATAAAATAATTGAAAATCAAAATACTCACAATTTGTCACCACATAGATGATGGGCCAAGTCCATGTCTTCCCTTTTCAGAGTGATTCTTTTTGCATGTAATGTGCACAGATTAGAATCCTCCAACAGTCCTCAAACAATACTTAACTTAATGTATAAAATGTAAAATTGAAATTCCAAACAAAAGAAATGACAGAATTTTTTTACATTTAATTAATTTACCTATTATGTATGCTTCTGATGCTTCATGTAACATGCCCAAAGCTGAAGCCTGCCATCTAAATTCTGTTATGACATCCATCCATGAAATTTGTTGTTAAGTTGTTAAGGGGAGAGTTAAGGGTAGACTGCCCGGCGGTGGTTCTGGCTGCTCCTTATCACAGGGGTATCCACCAGCCTGAAAGATAAGCATGTAGGTCAATTTGTAATGGGGGCATGCAATTTGTACTGGGTCTCAGGCATTACAGATTGCACATCCTGGGATTCGGTACCGGTAAATATTGCCCGTACAGTCAGTTTTTGAAGTAGGTCATCCAAACGCGTTACACCGGTGTAAAGATATGTCTTTCCCAAATGTCCATGGGTAATCAATTAAATCACCTCTGCAACAGAGACATTAGCAAAGCAAAGCCTACCGCATCAGTTGATATGACCCGTGACACAGGTACACGCACTGTACTCGAGAGAGTGACAGTTAATGAAGAGCCTACAACCAAAAATCAAAGGTCTCTTTACAGCTCAGAATTCAGCGAAAAATCATACATTAGGAAGCTGTCCTTGTTTCTGGTCATTTCTCCTCGATTGGGGATTGAATTTAGGTAATTTTGGTACTGCAGGGGCATTTATTGTTCGGGCAGCAAAAGTTTTTATGACATTATATATTTGAACCAAACGACTTTATATCCGTATTTATGTCCCTGAACTGTCAGTTTAACGCTATATCTGTCCGCGTAATTTGATAACGTATTGCGTCTTTATGTCGAGCATCAGATGGCTAAAATAATTAGCTTGAGATGGTTTTGAAGTAAAGCTCGTTTTCTAATCACTTGTTCTGCGTGCACTCAGCATCACATGCATTACTGTGTGTCAGTCATATTATATAAATGCAAAAAAGTCTCCAAAAATAGTATCCTGGTTAAAAAAGAACTCTCAAATGTTACGCGTACTTAATGTGATGTTGACAAAAACGACGGAGAATATCCATCCCTATTCTTTCAAGAAAAACTTCGAAGGATGAAAAGTTTTCATGCAATTTGCTTCATTTTCACTGTGAAAACAGCACAGCATTGAGGTTTTTTTAGTTTTCTAACGTTTTCTAAAAAGATTCTATGTTTTAGAAGCATTACTGTGCGCAATTTTCACATCTGTGCTCAATTTTGATTTTTCTAACAGTCAACTGTTACCAGACGCCAAGGTAATAAGTACAAATAAAGATGAAAAAAATTACCCATGAAAGAATTGTTTTTGAAGAACCAAGGAGGCCCACAGTACAAATGGTAACATTGATGGCTCAGAACTGGTCAGAATAAATTTTAAAATTGAAGGATGGGCATATTTAATTACGAGATGTAAACATTTTGATGTTAGTTGAGCTGAGAGCACTTCAGAGGTGTCGCATTGATAATAGTTCAATGCTTTCACTGTGCCCAGAACCATTGTAAAAGCATATTTCTTACTCAAATCCATCTGTAAGATTCCATTGTTAAGTACACTGAAGACTTATGTGATTAATCCTCAAATAATGTTGTATAATTCACGGAAATGCATCATATCCTGTTGCGTAGGTCTATGATGCATTATGATGGTTATTACTTTATGGAAGTGCATCATATCCTATTGC
>JBCAUI010505929.1:0-12939 GCA_038406195.1 Haplosyllis anthogorgicola | reverse complement strand
ATATTGACCACCCATGTGATTAATTTAATCCAATGAAATTCCTCTAAAAAGGATATTGACCGGCCATCAGATAATATTATTATGTGCCTCTGACAATTGGATATGATGCAATGCAGAGTAAGCTGCAAATCGCAATACTGAATTATTAGTTAAAAAGCTAGAGGAGGCACACAGAAAAAAGTCATGTTTACGGAGCCTTCATTGTTTGGGGGAAACTTGTAACTGTTCGTGATGTTCCAGTATTGAATAACGAGCAGCATCGCGTGATTTAGGAAGATTAGTCTTGTTTGATTCGACAACAAAGATGATTAAATCTTCACCTTTATCAGGTTAAATCGTGAATACCATGGTCATGGTTCGAAAAGAGCATCTTGCCAGCCATGGTATTCATGAGGCAGATTCCTAGTTTCAGGCAAAATTGCTGACAAAGTTACAGTGTGTTGCCCTTAACATTAATACACCAACAATCCTTCATGTTTTTGTTAGTTTCCGTGCAAAATATATTTATGGTTTAACTTTTCTTTGAACGGTACGAAGATGATAACAAAGTGTTCCACTGCGTAATACGATGGAAAGTATGTCAATCCCTTTTTTAACGTTGCTTTTCTGTAAAGGAAAACATGAAATGTATACTTATGTACTAATGTTTATCAAACAGTACAATACAGAAGTAAATCTGTTTTACTTGACATTGAAATCGTTAGAGGAACCAATTACAAAAACAGTTATGGCCTTTGTTTTGTTATATGGTGCGTTGTTTAAGAAGTTCTGATACAACCGTTGTCGATTGCAGCAGTCACCTCTAAGTACAAATATTGACTGTGCATCGATTCACGGGGATTATTTAGTTTGATCAAAGTGGAAGTTGACGTTTACGAGTGCGAGACTGTGTGCCTGTATTGATTCCTGAAAAAGCGCGTATATTAACAGTAAAGTCTGACAAAGAAATGATACAGAGAATAAACTATGAAATGAGACTTTGCGTATCGTTCAAAATGAGGTCAAAGTGTGATGAGATGTGTCCTTCTTTAAAACATAGTTCGATCTCATTGCAAACACCGATATGTTTAAACGTCTTGTTTCATGTAAAGTAAATGTAAATTGAACAGTCCCTGTTTTAATTATGCATTTTAGTTCCACATACATGTGAAATGTATCAGTAAAAGTTCCGAAATTGTTGCACGAGCGAGAGCTACACAAGAATTTTTAATACTGTGATTTTAAAACATCACTAACAAAACGTGGTTGACTGCAAAAAGGTCAAGATGTAAAACCATGATTTTGCCGTGCATTTTAGCTTACGTATTTCACTCTCAATTTCTCGGTCCATGTTTTGCAATACAGGCAACTTTTTAAATATAGTGTATTCATAGAACCAGGTGTAATGGAGGGAAACTTACGCTGGACATAGGAATGTTCGAAAAAATAAAGAAGATGGTAATATGATCACCACACAGGGGGATCTCAACCGAAGTGGATACTGCACTCGATCAGCAAAAGAATCAACAACAACTGTATACACGATTTATTCATGTGAAATTATTTAGTTTGATGTGAGTTTAACTTGACATGGACTAGTAGGAAAGCGGAAGAGAGTACCCCGATATTGATTTGTTTGGGGAGAAACACTCATACAAACATCTTGTAGGAGGAAAGAGATGAGTTATTAACAGAGACGAATAGGAAATTCAATGCAGAAGTTGCAACAGTTTTTCATTAGCCGAATTTTAAAAATAACTGTCATGCAGTGTTAAATTTCTCAAATTTAATCAGAACGTAATTATCTTTTTTAAAGAAAAAGATTTCAAGATAGCTGCAAATAACATTGCGCCTTACTTGGGAAGTTTTGATTACTTCTGTAATTCCTTTGGAAATAATTTATACATTTTTCCCTTTGCAGAGAAGTAATGTTTTCTTTAAAGATGTTACACGGGCTCTATTAGAGGCTGTAATTGCTCTTTAGCTGGAGACACGCGTTACTCGGTATTTTCCTTATCACATTTGGCATTGATTAAAGACACTGTCCAGCTTTACTGGAAGGAAAAGCTGCACCAATTACTCTCTATCACTTTCACTCTAAGAATCACTTGCTTAGAGAACCTTACTCTGCTAACACACTGTGTTAAAGATGTTACAGTCTTTTGTTTTATTAGTCTGAAGTTAAAACAGAGATAAGTCACCAGATCTTGAATCAATGAAGTGTGATTATTTTTGGAAAAGTAACCTGAAACATCTCACTTGACACAAGGATACTCTGATTCACATTCTTATTCCTTTCGCAAATCCCTTTAATGGACTTTGCATAAGTCTGTTTCCCTTTGCATTAATTATTTAACTACAAGGCATTAAGTGTCCATTAAAGGTTTTCCAAGTTGCGAAGTGACATGTCACCGCTTTCTTTTGAAGTATCGCCACCAACTTGAATCCAGAAAGTATCACCATCACAATTTCTAAGATCGTTTCTACATGTTGTCAAGCAGTGGGTAGTACGACATGATACTGGTCATGCATGCTCTTGGTTGTGATATTCAAATCTGAAATAATGAGCGTTTATGCTGCGCTATTTGTACATAAAAAGCCTTTCACAATTTGAAGAAATATTTTGAGCTGTGTTCAAAGAATTAAAACTCTATTACGGACATTTGTCAAAAATTCCCAGGTCATTTATGTTCTCTTGTTGGCAACAATATAGATAAATTTTAATGTTTCTAATAATGTTGTGCCTACACAGAACAGCAATAACTTTATTTTAAGCTGTATTGTTACGTTTAATGAGATGTGAATAACAATAAATGAAGAAGGAAGCGCATATAAAGCGATAATATCGTTGTCAATTATTATTATCAAGTTAATCAATGAGAACATTCATCATAAATTGATTGACTGTAGATTATTTAACTTTATCTTGGCACTTGGTGGTGATGGGAGTGTGCATGTATTGATTTGCTACGTGAAGTCACTGACAACTGCTTTGCTTGATCGAGGAGATTTTTACTGTGACAGTGATTACACTTATGAGTACTTATTATTTCTTCTGTCCTGGATCCTGCGAATAGTATTTTATTTGTGCTTTTGGAAGAAATGGTTGCTGTTTAAAGTTTAATTGTTCATTAATAAGTGTAAATGCAAATATGTAATTATTCATGACAGATGATACTAACACGTCTTCTTATGTTTCAGAATTGAATGATTTTGAAAAGTACAGAGTTGTATTTTTTGGTTCATTTGGCATATACGCCAAAGAGCCTATAGAATCATGATTTGTCCTTTGTCGTTGTCATTGTTGTTGTCATTGTTGTCATCATCAGCATCGGCATCTTTGCACACTCACCCTGAGCACACTATTGATCATAGAGACTTCATATTTTACACATATATGTACCTATGTCCCCCATGAATGCCCAACAAATATTATGTTGCTGTGACCATTGTTCTCAAATTAGCAGCCATATTTGTATTTTTCTTTGATCCTTGCTCCTGGACATGCATTTGATGGAACAAACTTCATATTTGACAGTCTTATGCACCTAGGTTCCCTCTTTTTTTCTTATAAAAAGTATACTTATGCAACATATATTTCCAGTTTGGTGGCCATATTTCATAGATTACATATTGGAAATTTCATCTGATACACTTTATTTGTACCCATGACTTAGCTTGTCATAGTTTTTTGATAATGCCAAATGAGCTCAGTCCATATGGACTTATTTTTAATATTTCTAATTGATGTTGTGAATCTATGTGGGCGACTACAACTTTTAATTAACTTTTTCGCGCAATTAAGTCCCACATGACTGTCTTTCTTTAACTTCCGAAGATTTCATACAATTCATATCAAAGATGTTAGAACTTCGTATCTATTGGGTTGCTTGTTTTTATACTTTATACGTTACTTTGCAAAATCCAGGCACTCCGGTGAGTAAACATTTGTCTCTGTGAGATTCTCCGCATTCACCTTTATTGATCAGTATGTCAGAGGATATTAAGAAACATGATTTGAAGTGCTCGATTACACATTTGTTACACAGATGTGTGAATCTGCACGATTCGGTGGAGAACATCTGTACAAGAAGAAGATTATCATGTTCCTTTGTAGTGGTGGGTAGCTTTGGAAACGGAAAGCATGGCAGTCACAGCACATTACACAGAATTCGTATCAATTGTCTACATAAGGGAGCTCCAATAAGGTGCCTTGTTAAACTTCTGATACGAATTCCGTGCAAAGACGAAAGAATTAACAGTCTCAAATGTGCACGTATATTGTTAACTGCATAGACTGTAATTTCATATCCGTTTTCAGACCAATGCAGTCATATCAAGAGTTTTTCTTCAGTCGCAGGTACAGGAGTGTTCAGCAGGCATGACGTTCGTGCATACTTTATCTTCTAAGTATCGGTTAGCGGGCAGTAGTGAAGCATGAACTCTCAATCGTTTCATTAAAAAAACATTGGATGCCAAGACTTTCGGACTGGCTTCAGGCCAACATTTAGTACGAATTTTGTTAATGCGGGAGTAATAGAGACTAATAGGTCTATTTCATGGACATACATCTGTCGTCATAATCATAGTTATCCCATTCTAGAAAGCATGGTTGTTGAAATTAACAGGCCCAGTAAGCTGTAGCATTAATAGTGACAGTTATAAGTGGATAATATCCTGGCAGGAGATTGCTGCAATTATTACATTCTCTTCAGCAAATGTAAACATCCATCATGTATCTGGGATTGTTTGGTTTGACCAAAGTTTAAGTTGGCATTTATGAGAAGGAAAGTGCTGATATCGATTTGTCGTAGGTAAAGCTCTTACGAATTTATTTCTTGATGAAGAAGATGAGCTAATGGAAGAAACAATTCAACATCTTGGCAGAAATTTTCCCATTACAAGTTTCAAGATTGCTCTTTTAGATTAGAAGCAAATCACGCATGCTAGTGTCTTACGAGAAAAAATCAAACCCCATTTATCACTTACTGATCTGCATGCCATTTGAAGTGACATTTTCTGCAGCAAAAAGTAAAGATTTTGTGTAACAGCAAACATCCGATAGTCAGTAGGCCTGTGTTGTATGTGTGCTGTGTAGGAGTTTTCGCAAATTGCCAAAGATCATTACTTTTTCACAAATGCTAGTTGACATTCAAGAATCAGGAAGGAAAAGCTGGCACAAAGTAAAATAAAATAGGCGACGCTTTTTGGCTCATTTGGCATAATTGCCAAAGAGCCTATAGAATCATGAATTGTCCGTCGTCCGTCATCGTCC
The DNA here is from genome assembly GCA_038406195.1 of Haplosyllis anthogorgicola. NCBI lineage: Eukaryota > Metazoa > Annelida > Polychaeta > Phyllodocida > Syllidae > Haplosyllis > Haplosyllis anthogorgicola. The sequence goes on along the minus strand of JBCAUI010505929.1, from coordinate 7,685 downwards.
GTCATTGTCGTTGTCGTTGTCGTCGTTGGTGTTGTCTGTGCACACTCACCCTGAGCACACTATTGATCATAGAGACTTCATATCTTACACACATATGCACCTATGTCCTATCTCAAAGCCTAGCAAAACTTATGTTGCTGTGGCCAATATTCTCAAATTGGCAGCCATATTTGTTTTTTTCTTTGAACCTTTCTCCTTGACATGCAATTGATGATACAAACTTCATATTTGGCAGCCTTATGCATCTATATACCCTCTTTATCTCTTGTGTAAATAATATTGATCCACCAATATTTGCAGTTTGGCAGCCATATTTGTGTTTTTTCATGGGTCACTTATTTGGGATTTGATCTTAGACACATGTGATATTGTAACCTATATGTTGTCTTAGTTTATGATAATGCCAAATGAGCTCAGGTCCATCTAGACCTATTTTTATTAATTTTTTTTACAAGAACTGCTATTTTTATTTGGTAACTTTATGTAAAGGACCCTAAAAGGAAAGCCTTGAGTACAGAAATGAAGGGCTTTTATTGAATTGCCTGCTTTAAATGTCAAGAATTTTCCAAGGATTAATGCAAATAGACATAGACTACGTTGAAATATATAAATTGAACAAACGTAAAGATGTTAATTCCTTGTAACATGAGAAAAACGCCCAGAAATATTTTACCGACATTCAGTGATGTACCATACATTGCATCTCACATTTTCCCATGGCCAAAAATCTGTTACTCGAAAAAGGCAGAGAGAAGTTTAGTTGTGCAAGTATGTATCTTGCGATCAAAGTTTTGGTAAAATGATGTGCATACCTAATGCAAAAAAATACACCTGTGTCAGGTTGGAAGATACCACCTGAGCATTCTTGTAATTTTTCAAAGCTCAAGATTGTATAAGTGTCGCTAACATTCAAAACTGTTCTCCATTTGAAATCTTTCGGTTTGCTCTCTGCACGTAAACAGAACACTGGAGAAATATATTTTTATTTAGTTTATGTACGCACATGCATAAAGGTGGATAGTAAGAACAATTATCCGAATTCATGAATGAGTCACCAGAGTGTCTACAGTCTCTTACCGCTCATGTACCCCAGAGAGGAAAAGCATCACAGACCAACAAATTGCGATCGCCTGACAAAATTCAGGGGTCGTGAGGTCAAAAACATATTGATGGATCTTGATCAATCATTCAACCATACAATGCACAGTAAGGATCACCCACCCATGTTGCACCCGCACCCATTCTACTCACCCTCCTCTTATTGCTCGTCGTCATCTCGTTCTTCCAGCCAAAGATCACTCATCCACAGATATGGAAAGAGAAGGAATCGCTGTGAATGGACGTGCTGTTGTAAACTCACCCTCGGACTGATAATACTGATTCTCTTAGCCTGGGGAACTGCAGTACCATTATATTTTCTGAGTAAGTAAATTTTATATCCTTCAAATATTTTTGCTTGCATAGTACAAAAATTTATCAGGCTAATTCTGAAATCGAAAATGGAAAGTGGAACATCAACAAAACATTCAGCAAAATGCGCACAGGAAAATCAAATCGTGAAATTGCTTTCGTTTTGTAACAATAGCACATCAAAAGCACAGTCTGGAATTCTTTTGTTTCCTCTTTTGTTCTGTACGTTTCCAAAGTGATGGAAATGGAAATGATCTGTCACATTAATTTGGCACTAAATGCATTTCAAGTTGTGCAAGTTGACGCAAATCACAACAAAGAGTTTCTTTTATTGTGTCAAAATTAACAGCAGAAAAAGAATCAGTTTGAAACATTAGAATTTCACGCTGTGTTTTTATTCGGGTTAAAACATTTTTTTTTACCGAGCTGCAGTTTACTGTTCCGTGGCAGTAATAATTTCACGTTTCACTGCTTCATGTTTCAGTGATATATAACCTAAATAAAGTACCGTAGTTGATCAATATCACTTAGAGCTATGAGAGAGTAGCCTTCAGCTGTACGCAAGGCTTATTGTGTCTTCCGTCGCAGAGTATCGTCATCGTTTTTAGTACACGGAAATCGTATCAGGGGTTTAACACGGCACCTAATGGGAGCTCCCTTATATGACAGACCGCATGATAATTGGGGTACAATTATGTAACAATTGTGTAAGCCTCATATGTATACCCTTATGTACCCAAATGATACGATTTCTGTGTAATGTGGTCCCTTGACAAAGTGCGCTGTAGTAGGGTAATACTCTCTGCCATGAATTATGCTTTGTATTCCAACATTATTGGAAAAAAAAATTTAATGCAAATATTTAGTATCCGAAAATGGTCTCATTGTTCATTTGTAGTTGGGCCTGGTATTCACTTGATCAAGGAGGCGCCTGTTCAAGCTGCAGCCGAAGCATTGACATCTCATGTTGGTATAAATGTGCTGAATGGCACCGGTAAGCATTTAATTTTTAAATCATGTAATTGATTTAAGTACATAATACCACAACTGTAATTTAACTATTAATGGGCTCACAAGAGATAAAAATTTATTAAGATTCAGTAGGGAAGGAAGTGCAGCGTGTATTTGTTGCCCGTCCGGTGCTGCCACAATTGTGGGTGGCAGAAAACTCCTATATTTTACCATTGCAGTTCAGCACACCATCGCATAGTTTTAGATATAAAATCGCACTTTGTATGTCACACTTTGTACTCTACTGTCACCATTTTTAATGTTCATCGTTGTTGGTTTTCTTGCAGTTCAGCACGCAGTAAATGGTTCTATGAGAATTATCAACCAGAGATACTCTCATCAGCTGTCCAATCCGTACTCCGGAGATTACCAGACACTGAAGCTAAAGCTAGAGACACTGGTAATGGTCTAGTCTTTCAATAAAGAACGATTAATACACATAGTTTATTGAATATACTTTTGCACTGCAGTTCAGCACACTATCACAGACTTTAACCATAAAATCCGGATTGTTTTTATTTTTCTAATATGTGTAGTGTTCTCTGTTCATGTTCTGTTTCCTTACCGGTACTGTTTTGAACCATCAGAGAATGAAATTTCTATTAGGTTTTGAACAATAGCACATCACAAGCACAGCGTGAAATTCTTTTGCTCTGTACATTTAAATGATAGGAATTTCAGTAGCAGTGTTAATTCAACCCTTTTGCAAAAAGTTTGGTTAAGAGATTAATACGAAAACATCATTGAAATCAAAGCGCAAAATGCCTTCCAATTTGCTTACTACAAATGGTTCTGAAAAATTATTTTCAACAATTGTTTATTTCAATCATTTCATTACACAGAAGTCGTATCATAAGGTATATAAAGGAGCTCCCTTTAGGTACCGTATTAAAGTTCTGATACGATTTTTGTGTACTGAACTCAAAGTATGATTGGGCAAACTATGACTGTCGCGATCTCTTATTATGTCATCAGTCATTTACACGAGGAACATATTGTGACCTCACTGGATCTGAGTTAAGATCGCAACAGAGCATTACAGAGTCAAGACAATAATTATGCGAGGAATTGTCAAGATGCTTCATGGTAACATGTTGGTGTACACAAGACTGACTTCTGTTGAAAGTAGCCTGCTCATTAATTACCAATGAACACACATTTAAAGTACGCCAGTATGTTACATGTCATAAGACATAGCACTCATTGCTTTTCTCTTGCTCGGCAAAAATCTTAGTTATGATGAATATGATGTTAATTTGCGTTGTTTTTGTAGCTTTCTGTCGTCTATCAAGTGGAAGAAGATTTTAACAAAGCAGTTGTAACCGACTTCAAGTAAGAAACCATGAGATCACATTTCCCGTGTTAAGATGCCAATTAAGGTCGACTTTCACCTTCAATAGAGAACACCCAGTGTATTTGTTCTTGAAGGAGCGCGGTCCTACTATTCGTCGCAAATTGAGAATCCCCATTGATGGCCTATGGAGCATGCATTGAGGGCGGCATCTTCTAGCGCAAAATCTCCATAGAGTGACAAATATATTGGGTGTTTTGTAACGGATTGATTAATGCGGCCTGTACGTTGTAGGGAAATGTTTCGTGGACACTATTCCAAACAATTCCTAAGATACCACTTGTAATAACCAGCATAAAAATTGAAAATATTTTAGCAAAAACAAATTGAAAAATAACCGAAAGAGTTCTTAAAAGTAAAAATAAATGAAGTGGACAATATTAATTGTCAGGTTGTTGCTCGATATCTTCCAGTATCGAATGCGATGGCTGGCGGTCAAGATGTCTAATGTTGTTACTTTATTTCTAGACCTGGCAGTGTGATTGCGAATTTTGTATTGATATACAACAAGAACCAGGTGAATGTTCGTCTCCAGGCTAAGTCCATCATGCATACGTACCTCGTTAAACATTGGAGCATGCTCGGCACTTACCACATTGACATGGGATCTGTTAAGTTCAAAAGTATGTAATAATCTTCTTTGTCGCTGTAAGCAACTCCTGACTTTTAAAAATGATTAAGTTGGGAAAGTTTGCAAAAAAAATGATCTGCCAGTTGTGCTATTCATGTCCACAAAAGCATGGAATGAAATTCTATTGTTCCAAAAGTAATAGAATTTCCATGCTCATCATGGTTTAGACATTTAAGATTAACTTGGCGTAAGAATGTTATTATGTTGTCAAAGAGGTAAAAACGTGTGCACATTGATTTTCTTTTCACAAGCGGGAGCAGTGTCTCCAAGAATAGGCCTTTATAGTAAAGCAAAGCGATTGCTTATTTGTGACATTTGTTATAAAATTCCATTTCAAGTTGTCGAATTTTAGATGCAGAAATATGAAAAAAAATTCCAACCTCTGGTCTATAACGGGCTTGTGATGGTGTAATGATGTGCAAAAAATCCGCATAATGTATCACTGGCAAAAAGTTTTGTCGAACATTTTATGGTTTCAATTGCTGATGAGATTATTTTTTATTTGTAACAGATTTACAGAATATGTGCACACTGAACAATGGAGGCTGTTCACACCTGTGCGTCTGGAACGTGCTTGGAGGAGAATCAGAATGTACTTGCCCACAGAATCACAGACTTCTTGATGATAGCAAAACATGCTTTCCAACATGTAATGCATTTGCAACATACTTTTGTAATCAGTAGTTTCCTATTGCGTTTGAGTTTTGAAATTTATAGTATGTTTCTGAGCTGCAGCCTCGGAAGATGCTAGTTTTAATAAGCTAATATGACTGCTTTGAGTTCTAAACTTGAAAAATTTATCAATGTAAAGAGACAAAAATGGCTTTCAATGGGAAAACATGTAAGAAGTCTCATTTCTTCACACCAATCTGTATGGGACTCTAAAATATAAAAACTTACTAGACTAACAAATGTTATTGTTCAATTTCAATTTGCTCGACATTACAGCGATAGTTAAGGCGCAGACGACGGTGAACCCGTGTGAGGACGGACAGTTTGCCTGCAGGAGCGCGACCTGCATCCCGCACCAGTGGCTCTGTGACGGCGTGTCCGACTGTCTCATGGGTGAGGATGAAGCATCCGCGATGTGTAGTGAGTTGATGAAAATAATTTGTTACGAATTATCTAAATTTAGTCAGTCTAATTTGTTATCACCAAGGCAAACTTGGAATTCATAACCATGGCAAAGAATTGTATTTTTGTACCATAAGGTAACAGCGTTTTACGTTATGATCAAGTGTCTTTATTTTTCATTATTTCCCTTCTTGTATTAAATTAAAAAGTAGGTAACCTTTTCTACAAAATATTCTGCGTCCGTCAAGAAATTCTGTTAAATCGGGAATATTAAAAAGAGAATTCTATGTTGTGCTAATGATGCAGCTCTGCCGTCGATACTATCAGTAAAAATAATTATTTCCTGTATAATTTTAGGAGAATTCGCTTCGAAAATGCTGCAACAAAATACGACAGCGGCTCCCGAGGTGGTGAACACAAGCTCCACAGTTCCGTCTGAGGTAAAAACCACTCTGGAGACGACGAATACCCTGCAATCCAGTACACAGATAGAACCCATGCCCAGGAAGGAGACGAGCAGCATAGCGGCCAGCAAAACTACACACTCCTTCAATAGCAGTATTGTTAAAGGCAATCATAAAGCAGCCATAAGGGAAGAGGTAAACTCAAGAGCATGAAATTATCTTCAAGTTAGCCCCATTTGAAGGGAGAATTCAAATAAGGCCGTAGACATGAGTAAGAGTAACTACCCATGTTTTAATTTTTTGGATACAGTTTCCGGAACCATTGTAAACCTTGGGAATAAACAAGGGAATAAACAGTTTTTTTGGAAGGATGTAATTTTTTGATGGGTTGAGATATTTTTGAACATTGACAATCCTAAATTTTGAAGGCGACAACCTGCTTACAATCATGCAATGCACGAGTTCCACCTAGTGTAGTGTCATAATGCAAAAATGCCAAGTAGAATGTGGTCAAATAGATTTAAAGCAACAGTGCCTAATCTATGCAGCCCCAAACATATTTGATGTGTACTTAGTCTGTATTTAGCTGCGATCAATATACTTAACACTAAAAATAACCTTTGCGTCGTTATGGCAAGCATCATGGTCTCCTAATTTTTCCCTTTGACATCAGTAGCATTTGGCCACAAGTTTGTCTCAATTCTAATTTTAATGAATGACACCTGATTTTCAGGAGAAACCAGTCGACGCAAAACCAAAGACAACCGCAAAAGTAATTGAAGCTAAGTCGACGAGAAAACCGTACATTTCTCGACTCAAGAATAAACCTCTTCTCCAAAAACAGCCTTCTCCGACCTCCGATTTCTTTGATGTGCCGACACTGGATCTGGAGATAGATCCAGAAGAAGATGACGAAGAATTCAGTAAAAGGAAGCAATTTAGTTTTAAGTATTTTGGACGATAACAAATCAATATTTTCTATTTTAAGTGTAAGTTTTCAGCATTCTTTAACTCACTCATGTACAGTGTAGTTCAATTTGGGAGCAATAAATGTTTACACTGTCGGGTGAAAGCACAGCGTGAATCTTAATTGTTTCTTAAATTAGTTACAAATCCTGAGTAAAATATAATACGAGAAATACTCTACGATCATTTTAACACTTTAAGATAACATGTCGTTTTAGAAGCAGTTAAATATTTAAAATAATCTATTGACGTCAATTTGTAACTCATCTCATAAAATTAACGCAATTTTGTGAGCAATGGATATGAATTCACACGATGATATCCATTGTTACGAGATCTATTTCATTCTATATTCTTCACTGCAACCTATCATATGTGAACACATTGTTTGTATAAAATGGTATCAAGCTCAAATGATAACATTCGGATTGACTACACACCCATCAATTTTCATATTTGATAAAATTTATTAGCTTTTTGTTATGGTGTATACTTCTTTAAATAATGTAAATATAGACCACAGGAAAAAATCTAACTAATTGTCAAGCAACTGCATCATTTAATTTCTAGTTTGAAATCCGTTGTTCAAAAATGTATGTTTATCGCTGGAAATCCAAGTATTTACGTTTCTACACATAAACGTGTTATTTGATACAATGCAGACTTTATTTTATAACTATAATATCGCAGAGGGTGGAATCAGTTTTAGAACAATAGAAATTGAAAAGCACAGGGTGGAATTCTTTTGTTCTCTACGTCTCCAAGTTGATTGGAATATCACGAGATGTGATGGTTGCGTAAATATCTTTTGCAGAAATATACACTTTTTGTAAAATTT
>JBCAUI010505928.1:0-25851 GCA_038406195.1 Haplosyllis anthogorgicola | reverse complement strand
AGGTATACAGATGAATTATGGCCATAAAGTATGGCAATGATGTATGGGGATGAGGTCTGGGGATGGACCCCCCCCCCAGGGTGAGGACGAGGTGTGGGGATGAGGTATACAGATGAATTATGGCCATAAAGTATGGCAATGATGTATGGGGATTAGGTCTGGGGATGGACCCCCCCCCATGCGTGATAGACATTTTACCCGGCCTACCCGGGTAATTCTTCTCGTTTACAACATCAAGTAGAAGCAATGATTTAGAGTGAAAATTTCCTTAATCTTTATTCGTACTGCACTGACAACAGACGATTAGAACGGTATAATTTGTACGCGTGATCTTATTACGACATAGGTTTCGTCAGCATCGCAGACTTGTTGTTTCTTTTCATGTAGACATCTTCTACTGCATTGAACAGAAAATAAATTGTCACAGAGTACATTCGCTCCTTCAGATCACTGCAATTAAGTGACAAGAGCTAAGTCAACACATTTAAATCGATGCCGATTGTTTTAGGGCAATTTTTCTGCAGACACTGAAGCACAACATGAATGAGAGAATGTTGAATTAGTTCACACAGAAGTCAGGAAAGAAGTGTTCAATTGAATGTCAATTTATTTTGTTGCCTTCTATGATTCATCTTCGCTTAACCTTTAGACCTAGACAATGAAGGTTTTTCCCTCAACTAATTTACTTAATTCACCTAATTTGGCTAATTCCTGAGACAGGTTAATTAATAAAAGACGTATCTATCCATTATTCTATAATTGCAATTAAGAGACACACAAACATGGTATTGCACTGATTTTGGTTTAATATAATGATATCAGTATGTGACACCCACCCAAATTGGTATCACTGGCACACCAGCATACCATAAGTGGTAGACATACCAAAAAATGGTATAGGTATAGGTCCTTCCTAGTTACGTGAGTTTTTAAAGTGCATTAAGGATACAATAGATTTACATTTGTTGTGTAATTATTTCTGGATATAAGTGTCATATGATAGAGGTTTTCCCAAATTAAAATTTCTTTTACCAATTCACTTAATTCCTGAGACAGATTAATTGATATAGTAAACGGTACACATACCAAAATTCGTATTGCATGTAATATAGTCTAAGTAATTGCACAGATTTAGGTTAACTTAACTGATACACCACACTTACCAAAATTGGTATCACTGGCTGACATATCATAAATGGCAGACATACTGAAAATGATATTGGGTATGTTTCTTACCAAATTAGGTTAATTGGGTAAATTAGGGGGAACATCCAATTTGGAAAAACCTCTAATGATGTCGTACCAGAAAAATCTGCCACCTGCATGAATTTCTTGACGCTGACCTGCAGGTTGTCAATAGATCAGAACTTGGTACGTGACTGTTTCAAAAAGTGCTTGCTAGCAATTAGGGTGGTCTGTTATGGGGAGTCTATCATTACACTTTTTTTCAGAATTATTAGAGAAGTAACATGTGTTCCCCTAAGGTAACACATGAAAATTCAGCCTACTCAATGACAAGGCAACGGGACAAAGACTATGTTTGGGAAATAACAATTTTTTTACAAGAAAAAACATGTATCGCAGCGATTAATGTATGATTTATAAGAGAGGTTTTTCCAAATTCGTTTTGTGCAAGATCTGTCAGATCTGACAGATTTGGTAAATCTGGTTATTTCATTAATTTTAGAACACATTTAAAAATGCAACAAATTCTGTTTGTTACAAATAATAGTTATGATATGTAATTTAATTGCAATTAGAAACAACACATGACCTGCTCAAAATCAATTACAAAGTCTACCAAACTGACAGAGAACTTAAGTACACACTTATTTAAAAATATTCTAGAAGCCTGCTTTATTCGTCTCTTTCTCAAAATTGACAAAAATTCGGTTGTGTTAATTTGTTAGTCCATTTGATTTCTGTGGCCACCCTTCTGTAGTAATGTTTTGTGGATTTTCTCTTCTATCCATTTTTCCTATTATTTATTATTCATAAGTAACTGTAAAGAGCACCATGAACTGTGGAATTACAACATGTAAATACCTTGGCCCTGGGCTGTCTTATGCACCTAATGCTAAAAATCTTGTTTAACCATATCCCAAATAGTCCTAATCACGTCATGTTTTCGAGGATGCAGTCATAATTTAAGACTTCTCGAAAGTTTTTGGCTTTAGTAGTGCTCTTGAAAAAATATTTTCCATCGATAATTTTATGAGTTTGTTAATTTTCAGTCGTTCATTCACATAGTCCGATTTGTTAGGTTTTTATCGTTAAATCGAAACCCTGGAATTTTTAACCTTTAAACACTTTATGGGGGGTTAATTTTATGTAAGTAGGACAAAGTTCGTTTTAAATCAAGTCTGTAGCCTGAATTTGAACTTACAATCTCAAGCTTGATGCCACTGAGCCGCAAGTTAACCGACTGCTTCCCACTTCATTTATTCATTTGTACAACATACATTTCCTGTAGCAATTTATGTTAATCTGAAGAGCCTTTTGTAACAATAGAATTCCACGTTGTACACCGCATGCAGCGTGTAATTGATAAAATTTTCTTCCTCTAAACAATTATATGGATGCCATGGAAACAAAGAATTGACTCGTCGTCCTTCTGAAGAAAGGAACTTTTCTATCTTGAATTTTGATTTTTCGATTCTTAGTTCATGGCCTCTTCTGCAGAAAGATCTCCTTGCAGGTTAGCCTTTAGCCTTGGAGGACTACCCCTAATGTTTCATACGGCCTATGTAGTTATCACGGAGATTCTGTCGCAAATCAAGCTGCTACACTCATTAGGACAGTCTAATTCAGGCCTAAAACAGCACAAGTCCTACACAAACTAGGTTAATTGGCTGCTCATTACTTCTGTAAGTTTGTAGGTGGTAAGACTTATGTCGCAATGGGGACTGAAATTTAACTATGGAATATTAGCATGTGAAAGTGAGGTGAATAAGGTAGCTCATCGCAAGATATTGAGTTCAATAATCAAAACAATTAGACCACTGGAATTGACTAGGTATGTGAAGGCATTTTCAGACACTACCATTTCAGCTACCTCGTGGTAAAGGCACACGCCAACACTGGGGCGGGGGGAGTTCCTTTGGAGCTTTAAGCTTTACCTTTCGTTGAAAGGAGCCGCCGTTTTTTTAGATCTGGTAAAAAATGTCTTGCTGGCGTTAAAATTGTTAACACAACTTTACAATAGTCTATATTTGGACACATATATGAAGAAAGGTTTTTTGAAATTCATTCATTCATTTTTGGCCTAAAAATTTAGGCAAATTAGCCTAAATTTTATACAATTATTAGTAAAGTAATAGGTCAATTACTAAAATTAGAGGTTTTTAAGTAACCAATTTTAGTTTGCTAACCAGTAATGGTATAAAATTGTTTGCCTATTTAGGCAAATTTGCCTAATATTTTAGCAGACACGGATTTTAAAAACCTTGAATGGACACGGTGTGATACCTGACACAAAGAATATTTTGTTTTATAAATAACTTTTATTTATTGATTTCAGATTATGATTATATAATATAACAAATAATAACCATGCACTTAAATCATATATTTATGACCAGGCTATGGTCCATTCATAATGAGATTGAAATGAATTCCACAAAGCTGAATATACTGAACATTAGACACCAAAACTCTTCACATGTATACAGATAACAATTCTTAACAGTTTTTTCATTTGCTCAGGATATCAATGCAAAAATGCACTTTTTATGGGCATTTATGCGCAAAGTTCAGTCTAATATAAGGTTACTTTGCTGTAATTTTATAGATACTTTTCGGTTGCATAATCTAGCAATGTGAACTAACTGAATATCTCACTGGTGTTGAGGATCTAGCTCACATTCTACACAGAACTTAAATTCCATTACGGAGAAAAATAGATTTCATAATTTAGTGATGATTTGTGCCTTGCGGGAAGTTGCTACCTCAACTTAGTCACGTAGAGACGCACAGATAATACAATATTTAACAATATATAGCCAACAAACTTCTAAATAACATTGGAACAAAAACTGTATAACAATGACTTAACTTATGTTCTTCTACATATTAAATATTTACTGAAAAATATTCTAACAAACTATGTATTTTATTGAACACAATTCTGGTACGAAAATAATGTCTTGTGGAAGGTGCAAACGTATATATAATCTGTAAGTCTTTGGACAGCACCAATTTATCTAACGAAAATAAAAATTGCACTTAAATTTACCTTACAGTCATACATTGAAAATAACCATATGAAGACACTAAGTTAATTGATAAAATCATTATCACATAAATATTTGAATGTTGCAAATCAAGTGATGCAGGTATTGTAATGTTGAAAGTAATGCACCACTTTTAATATAGCAGTTTGTACGTTGACCATTTCATCTTTAAAGCAATAGAGCAGAATACGTTGAAGCAGTCCTTGACATAGCTGGATTATGTATATATAGCCAAAACTGAATAATTTACAATGCATGTATTTAGTATTAAAATAGCAGTAAATGACACCTAAATATTTATGTAGTGAACACATTAAATGGATAATCCAAAGATAAAGGCTTTGTGATTGTAATTTGCCAAAGATGACATGGTCAACATACTTTCTTTAATTTAAAGGTTAGCAACTTAACATGCATACATTTATTTTAAGAATTATCTCACACACGGGGTACTGAATGATACCCTTGTACTTTGGATGTGGTAGACTCTCATTTGCCATGCCACAGTTATTTTTTGAATATACATAAATACTTCAGCGCACTTAAGATGCAATGGACTGCACATTTTAAAAATTATTTTCCGTTTTGTTTTGTTTTTTGTTCAGATGTCTACAGATAGTCTTAGGGTTACATTGTATTTGTTGACATGCCTGTGTAAGTCGTATTCTTAAAGTGTCTGGAAGATGTACTTAGAAGAGTTACATGAAGCAAACTATAATTAAAATAATGTTTTGGCAGGTATTCATTGACGGATAACAAAAGCACCGCAAAGTCAATGTAATTGCACATATGAAATATTGTGGACAGAATTGAAGAGAGTTCATCTACCATGTAGACATAGTCTTTTTGAAGCAACAGTAGTAGATCTACTTAATATAGTAGATAGGAATGCAGTTTGAAGTACACGTAGTCTATGGATTTCTAACATTTTCAGTTGTTTAGCCATGTATGTTATTGTAGTTTTTGTCATAACAGTCTATTAAAGATAACAATTTATCAATAGTTGCATATGCTTTTTTGCATATATAAATAGATTAGTTACCTTATAGTTGTGTAATCAGAGCAATGTTAAGTAACTTCCGTGAGTTGGTTAGTCTCTAACGTGGTGACAGTTTCTACATCTCACGCATTGGAGCACCCTCCTTTCAAACCATTTTGCACACATTTAATTCATTTCATATGACAAAATAGGAAATATCAGTTTTATAATAAAAATAACTTGTATTTTTATATATATGTATATAGATTTGATGCAAAAAGCATGCAATATATCATGAAAGGAGTTTTACATTAAGCCATTATATAAATGGTACTTGAAAAGGATGAAACATTTGAACATTTATGATCAGCTAGGATAAGATTAAACTCATTCTCGGCAGTTGTTGATGTTCTTTTTTATTGTAGGTACCTTTCTTCATAATGTGTCCAATTGTAACGCCTGCAAGCCATTTTTTACCAGATCTAAACTTACAAACTGATCATATCATGTCAATGTGCTACACCTTGAATTCATCATGAACTTCCTTTGAACTCCATATATATTTATACAGGTGTTTTCTAGGAAGTTATGATATATATTATATTAATTTACATATGTATTATATAATATAAACAGGAAATATTAAAAAGTTGTTTTGCTATATCATGTGTGGTTACTTGAAGTAAAGTTATATTTTTATACGAAAATTGGGATGAATATTACGTATATTTTAAGAATAGACATGGAGATCATAATTGCCTTAAATCCCAATAATATACTTTGCTATTGGTTCTCCAAGTTGTGAAGTATGCTATTGGTAATAACTATAGGCATTATCTACATATATATGTGATATATAATCTGAAATATTATTGACATGCAATGACATGAATAGATTAGTTTTATTTATTTACAATATTTCCTTGATTTTAGAAAGAGGTTCTTGCATTTTAAGTTATTGTCTGAACCAAATAGGGCCTGAACCAAATAGTGCTTAATAAAATTCGACTATGTGATAAGATTCCATATGTTCTGATTGTTGCTATGATGTTTTTTAAATCAACGCTAAAACTGTTTGAACCTATTACAGCGATAATTTCAAAAATATAATCATACAATTATATCATCATAGAAATACTTTAGTCATTGACTAATGTTAATCAGCACCAGTAGTTTAAATGCAAAGTAAGGAACTGAATAGATTATAATCTAGATTATTTCGGAATGATTACTGATTACTGTACCTCCATACAAACCTGCATTAGAGATGGATATTTATATTGAAAATGCACATATAAGGTACTTTGTGATCTACTATGGGCTAAGATATATAGATCAATTTATAGAATGAGGTATATGTATAGATCATAGTTGCAGACCATTTAAAAAGGCCATGTAACTTAGTGTATTAGATTGAAGTAGTATTTACAAATTATCATGATTAACCTGTTCTAAACCCACATTACATCTTCACGTTAAAATGCAAAACCCCAATTCTTTTCACAATGTTTTGTGCATTAAACTAGAAGTCCGCGTATCGTTATGTATTGAAACGATTTCAAACTGTTAATGTCCGCATAGAATTTCAAACGAAAATCACCTGTAAATTTACTATTAAAATTAAATATTATGTTTTTACAAAATTAAATGCTTATTAGATTAGTCTCAAGGTTCCTTCGCATATACATATTCAAACTCAAAAAGGATTCACATATTTATCAAAAAGTAGGATGTAATTCTTATGTTGCAAGCTTCTCTTTTGAAAATGGTTCTCATCCGAAAAGGAGCGCATGTTTTAATTCCTTTACATCCGCTTTTCCGACCCCTCCCTTCATGACAGTGTCTACAAGTATGGGATTAAATGATGGATATTGTTGCTGCTCTGGTTGCTGTACATATGGTAAATAGCAGGTTTGTGTGACTCTTACTATTATGTTGAAGCTACATAATGGTGCATTTGCAGTCGTTAACTTCTTCTACGTGTGGAGTGGGAGGAAGATGGTGCAATGGTGGCTCTGTGTAGTCTCCTTCCAAATATACTCTGTGAATAAGAATGAAAAATGCAATTGTAACCAAATGAAAAGATATGGCAGAAGTATGTTCTATTTCATCACATTATGCAATTATTTACATCACTGTTTACATCGCATATGGAATTCTTAATCGTTCTAATGGAATCATGTTTTCAGCAGTATGTTGCATTTCCTCACATAGATTTAGATTCATCCCGATTCATCATATGACTTGAAGATTTAAGAAATAAAGACCCTACAGTTTCACTTTGCATTTCACTTCTTTTCGACAGCCAGTGTTTTATGTACCTTACAACATGAACGAGTTGCCTTCTCCTCCGATGACTGGGTTCACCTCGGTGAGTGGTCGTCCACTCTCCTTGCATCACGGTCGTCTCACCGCCATCCTGAGCATGCCATACCTTACTCATAGGATGGTAGAAAGTTTCGGCACTTATCACACGCTTATCTGAGTTAAAATTAGGAATGCAAGGTTTAAACAAAAAGGTGAATAGTAGATTTACTAAATATCATTGTTTTCCACCACAATATAGACCTCTAGCATAGAGAGTCATTAAATTATTGTGTACCATCATTACTATTAAAGCCAGGTATGAGGCGTGATGAGGTGTAATAATGTGAGCACTTTTAGAGCACGCACGGGGACCGCCAAGGAATTGGCGGGTAGTACTAGTATAAATTTATCATCAGATCGTAAGTAAATTAATCTGTACTAATCATTACAAGTTCCTTGGAGAAATACCTGAAGCCAATATGATTTTTTTGTTAGCTCAATTTATGCCAATAAGGAAAATCAAATTAGAGACGAATATTACGGAAAAGACAGTTCTCTCTCTGCGTGTTAAAATTCAGTGAGAGATGTTGAATCATTTTTGGCCACAAAAAGATATTGGTATTGCAGTCTCGTTTTCGGAGGCCAGTTGCTCGGATAGATGCTTACAAAGAAGTAAGGCTGCTTATTTATGAATTGAAGGGAACATGTGAACTTGTGATACTTACCAACTATTTTGAGCCAGACACGCGCACGATCCCACGATGAGGAGAAGTTCTCATACTCAGGAGCACCAGTACACATGCCTACCTTAACTGCACATGGTATGAACGTTTTATAGCTAAGGGAAGAAGGGGGACTATAGCCTCGGCCTTCTATATTGTTCTTGTCTTTTGGCCGTACAAATGTTAGTCTAATGAATCGCACCATTGCACAACTTTCTATTTTATCTACAAAGTTTACTCCTGTGTGTACATTTTCTGCAAATAAATAAATAAAATATGCCTTAAACATAGGTTAGGCAGTGCAAGTCAGCCATTACCATTCTGGGAACCAGAATGCACTATTCACTGTATAGAATCAGTTTTTAAATGTAAAAACAGATGATTAGATTGGTAAAACAGTTATCATGTAAATGCATGCTCTCACCTGGTCCTATTCCTTGTCCTCTAAGTATGGCTAATCTCCTGGCCTCTGAAATAAATCAGACAAAGCTTGGCTTAAAATACGTAAGACGATGGAAAAAGAGGAAAGACGATCCAATACAATTCAATAAATTCAAATGTAACCTTAGATTTAGGTTGCAGTTATTTAAGATATACAAAATTGGAAAGGGGGAAATTATAAAATTAATTACAAATAAATTAAATCATCCATCAATATAATTTGACAATGCTATAGACCTAATTTGTACATACACATGAACATCGTATGATACAAAATAAGAAACTGAAACATCTGCGAGATAGATCTGTTTTGTACTGTACTAAAGCGTAGTTTGTACAACAGTAACGGAAAATTAAATTTTACTACAGTAAGGAAACTTTATCAGTAAAATCATGACAATTCTCTCCAAAAATTCTAAGGATTGATTGACATATCTTTTGGAGCTGAAAATAAAGTAGCTGTCCATGCATAATGTCACATAAAAATTGAGTGACAGGCTTCCTTGAAAATTATTCTGCAGTGCTACAGTTACGTTTCCATTAAAATTGTTCAAAATATTACATACTTGTCACAACAATTACTTTACAGTACTGAGTTCTCTCTATTGTTTTTACAAAGGTAATGTGAAAACTATAACACATGGTGAATATTTTCACAACAGCTATGCAATATCGACAACATGTAAACACTTTTAATATACAATTTTAATATAATTCCGCTACCTGTATTACCACGAAATACTGCTTCTAAAGTCTGCACGTTAGTCACTCTTACATTCTGCAATTTAACATTGGGACCAACGAGATTTAGGCCAAGGATTACACACTATATTTTAACTTTTTAAACATTTTTCACTAGCACAGGCACATAAACTAATGTGCCTATGATTTTTAATAATGTTTAGTTCTATGACTAGAAGAAAATGTACGATTATTTTCATAATAGTTTAAGCACAATGATTATCAAGGGAATGAACATGAGTACACTTACTCTTGCATGCATCATCCACGCTTTGGCTTTGGACATAGCAGTTACGAGACCCGTATATTTGGGGTAAATACCATATATACTGTACCACTTTGGCGCTTCTAGGAAGTCCGGTAGAAAATCTTGTGCACCTAAAGGCAGTTTAATAAAAAGATGTGAGAATGTAGGCAACAGATGTAAAAAGTTATTCTTTGTGGTGAAGTTTAAGAAAATGAGACGGCTTGATAGCATGCAAGGTCCGTCTTGAAAAAGACAGTTCCTTGTCGATTTCGGCATTTTTCTTTTCAATGCAAATTCCAACAGTAACGGATTCTCTAGAGCACATTATTTTGTATCACATCACAGACAGGCACTACTAGCCTCTTGAATTTAAAATGGTTTTTGAAAGCAATTTTAATATGATATCAACGAATCAATGGTCACACAGTGGTAAATTAGTTGGCTGTACTATTTACTACTTAGATTAACCAAACATAAGCACAGCATGTTACACGCCGCCAATCAAATGTATTTCACGCGTGTCGTGCCTTTACCAAAATTTCTTGAGAGGCGAAAACAATTAAAGATTACAATAATTGTCCTTTGTCTCCCATATATATTATACCATAGATTTGCTTGTGTGCGATTACAGTGCATTCCACTTTGACTCGAACCTCCAGGGGAAAACAAAAAAGGTTCGAATTGAGCAGAAGTTCCGAGTTAACAAATGAAATTGAATAGAAAACGTACAAATAGGAAATTCAAAAGCTGAAGTAAAAGTTTGAAATAAGCTGGATGTATTTTCTACAAAGTGATTGTTTTGAAATGCACAACTTGAAGCTTCTACGACATATAGAGTAATTGCGAACAGACTCGTATTACCATCTTTAATAATCAGGTCAACTTGCAATCTGACGGATACTCATGTAAAATCAAGGTGATATTAATGACACAGGTCTTTTTTGAAATCATTAGGCTACATTAGTTTTATGTTTCCCTTTAAGACATCTTACACTCTAGTATTAAACATACCTATTAGATAGGAGCCGTGTAGCCATTGCTTTGATGTAGATTTTCGAATAAATCCTATCCTTATGCTATAATGGCCTTAGTATGATGGCTAATTAAATCTTTGACGTCACTTCTCTTCTTTAAGAAGATATTTTCGTATGAGCTTCGTTTTTCCGGATTGCCATATAACAACTTGTCAAGGACAAACTATAGAAACTTGATAATTTATTTTCGTAACTATAATCTCCTAGTGGGTGTGATGCACATAAGGAATATTTGCTAGATTAAAACCAGACTATCCAAGGTCTTCGTTTCTCGTAGAGGAAATGAAGACTGTTTAATAGTCGTATCCTTATATCAAATTTCTCTGCTACATTCATGAACCGCTTAATATTACAGACATTCCTTTTCAGACTTAATCACTATAAACCTTTATTATCTTAATTTGTGATGTATAATTTGGAGAAATGCACAGATAAGAGAGAAAAGAGAGCAACAAAATACTATTGCTGATTCTTTAATTAACTATTCTAGAAGATTGCTAAAGTTTAGAATAGTGCTCTGAAGCCCTAAAGAGGCCAAAATGAAGACCATAGTGCACAATTTCAGCTCTAAAGTATGCCATACAGTTTGCAAGACACATTTGCGGGACACTGGCCTTAAGTTGATTTTTGTGACTGTACCTTAACTTCAGCAACTATTATCCATTTGTGAACAAGCTTCTAAATGTCATCCAACAAATTAAGACCATTGCTCATTTGAAGTCATCATACACTGGGCTAATATTGTATGAGGTCACAATACGGCCTTATCGGACTCTGCACATCATTAACAGATATATAAATCTGATGTTGAAGAGGCGGTGTTCTCTTGTTCTTTACAATTCTTTAGCTCTCAAATAACATTCCAGTTCTTACAGAGAATGCCGTCATTTCTTCATGATAAATGAACAGATTTGCTGATTTTAAGGGGCAACTACTCTATTTTACTACTCACATTAGTGTAAATGTCTTAAATTTATTTAATATACTAAAAGGAAAATCAAACAAGAAGAGACCTTGGAGAACAAAGATTGAACGATTTTTGAATGAAGAAAGGTGCTACAAAAGCATCCGCGGCTTAAGTAGTATTCAGTTGATTTCTATCATGATGCCGTCAATGTTGAATATCTCCAGGAAGAAAAGAGAAAGATCCACATATTCGTGCTTTGCAAAATCTTTTTGTACATCATATAAACCTAGGAGCCCATTCGGGAATTCTTTACATAAGTAGCGGTGTACAGTTCGTACAATAATCTATTGCACTTCTTTCTGACCAAGTTACAGTAAATAACATTAGGAGACAATTTCCAGTGCAGCGACAGTGTAAGGTTTCCCATAGATAGGAAACTGCAGTAATAAATAGCAGTCTGCAAGTCCTGCTCAACTACTGGAATAATAGCTGTTGCGGTGAGGGTTACTGGGCTCAGAATGAAGTGAAGCCGCAAGTCATGCACGTTGTACATTAGGATCTGTTTATTAGCTTGCTATTGTGTTGATTATTTCGTTCATTTCTTCAACTTCATTTTCCGTTTGAAAGAGTACAGCTACTTAGTGATTGAAACATTTTGCAGCATTAGATTATTTAATGGTCCCAGTCCAATATATTTATTATTCTTTCTCACATAGTTCTCTCAACTAATCGACTAATTATCATACATACTAAGCTCAGAGATGAGGCTTGATCACGAAATGAGGCTTGATCGGGATTTTGAGGCGTGATAATATGGAACATTTTTTTAGAGCACTCATGGGGCACCGCCAGCGAAGTCCTACTAGTCTGAACTAAAATATGTTTTCGATTTCTTGCCATTCACATTGCTTCTGGTATTGAAAATGTTTTTTTTAGGAAGTTTTGTTGGACCAGGGCCCATTTTTAAGGCCACTGATTACCCCTGTTTTGGACTTCTTGTGAACCTCCCCATCCATTTCAAAGCCAGGGTGGATCTCTCGTGTGCATTCTTACAGGAAAACTTTATTTTGGTAATCTTTGTAAGCAAAGATTCCACCTCAGACTTAACAAAAATTAATATTGTATGTTAACACTAGAAAATATCTCACCTATAAGTTCTTCCTCTGGCTCCCCTGAGATGAAGTAAATTCGTGTTATATAAAGTATGTGACGAAGGTACTCGTCCGGGAAGAAGGTCTGATCGGGATCCACCTCAGGTCCGTCCCAGTAGCGCCGCGGTAACTTGAGAGGTACAGTTTCTATCGTAAGGATTTTTCCTGAAAATGAAAGATGAATCGATCGGTGATGGCCATTTTATATGAAAACTATGGCGCATTACTTTGTTCTCGTTTTATCACGAATTCATATCTACGCGCCTCATTGTTTAATGTTCAATGGCAATTTGGTAATAAGGTATATTGCAGATTTTTAGTATTTGGAGATTATGCAACTTTAGTTTCGGTAGGGCTTGTGTTTAAACAGGAATTCCTTTGTGTTTGACTTTGGTTGCAAAAACGGATTATCTTGGTTTTCAAGACATACACATCAGACTCAAAGGATATTTAGAATTCACGCTGTAAAAATATAAGCTATGCTTCCATTATAAAATAAGTGTCAACGTCGCGTACTTTGAAAGCCTTGAAAGTAGAAAGTAAAACAACCCTTTCAAAGTTTCATCAGGACTTTAAAGGTTCGAAAGTCTGTTGTGTGTAGTAATGCAAACAAAAGATGAATTTAAAGATTAACCCAACAACACCCTTTCAGGATCTATTATTCGCTTTGAATATTTGTCATGGGATAAGTGTATTACTAGAGTTTTTCTGCTTGTTGCTGCATTTGAATTTCTTTTTGACAGTATTCATGTGCACATCGACTCATATTGAAACACTGCGTAGTTGACTCGTGACTCCAAACAGTGGTCCACATACAAATTAGATTTTTATTCAGTGAGGGCAGCTTCAGTACGAGCCTCACAGTTAATTTGCACACATAAATTCTGAACAACTCCAATTTGTAAATTAGTCAACTGCATCATTGTACCTTCAACCAAGGGATGTTGTTTATTTTCTCCTTATAGAATATTCATATGTTTAGATAGTGAGGTCAAATATTCAGGGATCAGGTCATGGCTATTTATCTAATGTTTTAAAGGACAAAACATCAAGACGTAATTTTCTCTGTACATCATAACCATTCAATACACTTCATCTGAATTCACCTGCACTTTGGCAAATTTACAACATACAATTCATCAAATGAAGACTATCACTTGATATAACTATCTTAAATCAAATATAACTATCTTAAATCAAATACTCTAATGATCTAGTCTATAAAAAGCATCTCTGCTTCATTCCAAACAATGCTTAGAGAACTGTTTTGTACCACCTGTCGATGTTTATAAATGTCAATAAAAAATCTTTCTAATAAGATTATAATGAACTTTTTATATATTTCTGGGATTTAATAAGTTGAAAATTGGATCCGTGGGGTTGAACTGTGACTTCCCATCTTAATACTATTTGAATAAAGCTTCAATAAGTTGGCGCAGCTGGTGACTGAGGTCATTGTGGGTCTTTTGTTTGTTGTGCATTTTCGCATTGTTTTGTAATGTAACAACCTGAATCTGAGGATTCAAATGCCCAGCTCACGTTAAATATTTTTAAAATATTTTATTTCCTTCGGAAATACATAAAGACCGGTATTAGCGAATATCTTAATTATGATTTGCACGCCTAAAGATTTTACAGGAGATTGAATTCATGTTACTGACATACATTTTTGGTATGCAGCTTAATATTCATCAAAATTCTCATTAGACAGGGGAACTTGTTCACTGTGCACAATGCTTCCTTGGGTTACGAGCCAAAAAGGAGGGAAGATACAAGAGGCTCTTGACAATCATAAATTCAACCCGTGTTTTCTCGTTAACAATCAGAACAAAAGCACATCAATACTAAATCATGTAAGACGAAATTCTGTGCTAAGGTAGTATGGTTTACACTCCTAGGTTACAGAAGGATACAGCAAGGAACCTTTAGCAGCTCAGCAGTTTTGGATACTTTCCATGGAGTGATAAAGTAACTGTGACACCATCAAATACTCAAGGCTTCACAAGATTATTAAATATTGAAATCCAGAAGACGTTACGTGATTAAGTTAGAACATTGCTAATTGTCAAAGAAGAGGGAAAATTTCCGTTGTTCCTTAATTGAATAGCAAGATCTGAATTGGTGAAAATATATTCGTTGGAGCCCGAAATTTCTCGGGTAGAAACCATAAGCACAGTACTGGACTGTCTTATGGAAGACATGACTGACATCAACTCACCTTCTAATGGATGTTCAGCTAAGTATTCATTAATTGCTGCATAGGTTTCAGGCAGGTTTTCATATACAGGGTACTTCAGCGAAGAATCGAGGCATTTTGGAATCACATTCATATATCCTACTTCTATGGGTTGGGGTTGGTCTTTTAAACTAGATTTACTACCTGAATGTGACTCCTTTTCTCTAATGTACCACAATCTGGAAAATAAAATTGTCATTGCTGAGAATCTGTACATCAAAGCGGACACAATTTTTATGTCGCGGTTTTACTGGCAAGAGACTAGAGGGATTTTAAAAAATACAACTCAATTTTATTGTGTGACAAAAGTACGAAGATTTAATACCGGATACTTACCTAAGGCCTTTGACATATATGGCATAACTGCCTCTAGGAATAAACATGGGGGAATCTGACAACACTTCATCTACGGAGCTAATTTTCTTCTCTATAGTTTCACATTTAACTAGGTGCACTTCTGCATTTTCTGCTAACCAACTGTTTCCCTTTGGTATAAGAGTACTGAAAGTAGAAAATGATTGCATAGATTAATGTACTTATGCATTTAACATTAGTTGCTATTAAAAATTGAGCATGATAATTTGTGATTGGAAAAACAATGTGCCTATTCTTAAAATACAACGAAGACACACTTATGTACAAACATGTCAGCTCAAGAATTGTCTTTGTTTTGCGAACAATAGAAAATTTCACGCCATTGTTTTTTTCTCCTAAATAGCATGGCATGAAATTTCTGTTCCTAAAATGCAGACTTTTCCTGCTATAAAATCAGAAAGGCGGTATCTGCTTTACGAATCTATTTGTATCATGACATTAAAAAAGCATACACATAGTAGACAAAGATGTTTAAAACGCATTGCAACTAAGCCTACAGCAACCACTTTGTAGTGTTTATTCTCTTTGATTGCTTATTACGATAACTTTCATATGGTGATATATCATATCACTTTATGAACAGTTACCTTTAACATTATCTTTCGGTATTCTTAAAAGCGTACCTTTACGTACTTAACAACCATGAAAAACTAGTGACATTGACAATGCAGTTCAGGAATGGTCCTTTTCACACTACAGTAGTTGAGTTTCTTCAAGCAAAACATTCGCTTTTTCCACCAAATCGTAATAGAATGTACTTAGAAACTGCCTTAAATTGATTGTCTTTCCTGGTCCAAATAAATACCAAAGTCAGAAGTTCAGCAAGGCAATCGTCAACTCTTTGTCCATAACGTTCTCATCACCTTCCTAAATGGGACTTTTCACCTCGGCCCATGATTTCTGTTTTCACCATTAAGAACATTTAGAATCATTTCAGTACAAAAAGGACGAAGACAAATGAGAATCAGATTGTAATAAATTAAATCCGGGTTCACGTACTCACTTTCTTATTGTATTCTTATTCTAAAAATTGACGTGTGCAATTTGTGAACAACGTGAAATGATCTTTAAATAACACAGGTATAAGGTTTCTACAAGAAATCTCAAAGAACCAGTATTTCTACAACTGCAATAGAATTGATGCAGTTGTTGAAGATATCCTATTCAACGTATTAGTAAACGAGACAAAAGAAATGATACCAGATATGAAGCAGAAATGCAATTGCTACTTTTGATTTCCATGGGATATCACTTTCCATAACATAGAACAGTGACCTTCGAAAAATTGCAGTGTTTTTAATCCATCCTGTATTTCTGTTTCATTCCTCTACACAAGAGATTATTTTCTGCCACGCTCAGAAAGATTCCTTACAATGGATTTTATCCGGGTGCAATCTCTGTGGTCTCTCTACACAATTACACAACAAATCCATTATTCATAGGCCAAGACAATAGAGTATTGTTTTCTAGCATTGGCTCCGTCTCTGTAATGATTTGATATTCCCCTGAACTACTTCGGTAGCATAATTTTCGTGAGTGGCACTGGGGATAAAACTAAGTGAAATTATTAATATCAGACTTTTGATAGTTAATATACAGGCAATAAATTGACTTTGTTCCATATTTGACAGTCACGGGAAATAAGGGATGCAAGTGCTCAATCTAAAGCACTGTAGAAACAAATTTCTGTCAAAATTGTTGTGTATTGTACATTTTATGTTACGCTTAATAAGACGTTATTTTGCTTAAATTGTCGCATTTAAGGAATGTACACATTATAATTGTAAATTATAAGTACATTTGACACATAAACACTGGATGATTTGCTACATGTATTTAGGATAATGTCCCAATACTCAAATACATATTAACAGTTACGCAGAACTTTACAATGGGTTTATGTACGTCAAGGCGGTGCAGATCATAATCCTTTGTATAGATACCCAAAGATGCTGTAAAAGTTTACCGCAAGTTAAACTAAATTAGGATAATTGAAAGTGTGTCTTAAAGATTTCCCAAGCAAGAATTGTTTTAATTAGAGTCAGTGCGGTGCTCGCCAAAAATTCACTGCTGGTATCATCAATACTGGCAAGTCCCTTACACTGACCCATATGGAAAACACCATCGGAACCTTTTACTTAATCAATTGATCATCTTGTCCAAGGATTCCGTTTCATTTGTCAGGGCCGTATCACGGTTGGTCATGCCAAACACGTTCGGATGTCTACAGTAAGAGATTCCGATTGAAGCTAAAGTTGTCAATCTACATGCATCTCATCTAACTCAATGACACCCCAAGTAAAGCCTTGGAAAATCCTGTGTTGCCAGATCAGATGACCAAATGTGATAGGACTGTGATTCGCCTAATTATCAGCACTTTGCATGTTTCTTGCTGCTCACTGCGGATTTTAATGTTTACGGAGGAATTTGTCTGTAATACTTTTGCTCAGATGAATTAAAAATCGGTGAATTATCTGTTCAGGTGTCTCATTTCAGTTGCAAGACTTTCAAGACGACGTTCAGTGCATACAAGTAATCTTTATCACATTTTATTTGATAAAATTCATTGACGTTATTACGTTGGTGGCTTAATTGAATCACCGTTTCCCGATTCACCAGTTGTTTTACAAGTTTTGTATGCCGTAAAATGTAATGTTACAGGAGGTATTTCTAAGAATACACAGAACCAAACCGTCCAAGCCTTGTTGGTCATTCGTTGACCAGTAAATAAGAGTGTCAATCTGTTCTCTTTTGATCGCGGTAATTTACCGCACAAAAGCTGAGTCAACATTTGAATTGCTGGCGTTCATGTAATTCACTACATTAGGAAACGTTTTTACTACATCACCATAGCGCTGTAAACATTACATTGATTGAGAATGACAGAGAAAATGAATTAGCTCCCCAGAACATTTTTACAAAGGAAACCTTTTTACTGTGAAGCATAGAAGGATACGTTTGGGTCTTGGTCTAGACTGAACGTGCGAAGAGAATTACGTTTGAAACATTCTGAGATTTATCGAAATGACTTTATTGCCAGGGATAGAGGCACCGCTTGCTGTTACCCGCAAGCTTCGCTAACTTTTACCCTACCTTACCTATATGTACAGGGTGCATAATCAAGTGCAACCCATAGTCAGCAACTTCAATCGAAAATGAGGTGCAGCTGAACAAAATGGTGATGCCTGTTGAAGGCAAGTTGAATTTTTTGCATGTAATTTCAGCAAATTATTCCTAGTTCATGATATTTTTGGTACTCCTTAGTATTACTATTCTCTAGCCTAAACCTCAATTTATCTTGTTAACCATTAATTATTCTATTTTACCATGTATATATGTCAGAATAAAGAGAATGCTTTATGATGCATTTCACAGTATGTAATGCATTTTGAAGGAGACAGCTTAGTGTGAGTAAACTGCTGATTCCATCTTCTTGAAATGTTGCCCACATGTGCTTAGCAAAATTAGCTAGAGAATGAAAAAAGTTTTTAATCTTCAAATTAGGTGGGAAGGAAACCCAGTCAAGATGCACTTGAATTATTGGCTGATGCATGTCGAAAGAGTTGTTTTTTCAGTAATGCAGCTCGATGATCAGCTGCACTTGATTATGCCCCCTGCTTAATTTTAAAAAAATATGTCAACAGCATGTGACAGAGTAAAATTGTCAAGGATTTAACATTTTCCAGTTTCATTAATTTATCAACTAATTCTATTAAACTATTTTAAAAATGTACATTTAAACAAAAAGAAACCACATATCGTGTAGTGGGTTAAAAGTTCTCGGACTTCCCATACAAATAATGTAATTTTTAGCAAAATAACACTTTTACCCATTTTCCCAATCAATACACGGAATTCGTATCAGAAGTTTTACACGACACCTTATTGGAGTTCTCTTATATTCCCTTATGTACACAATTGATACAATTTCTGTATAATGTCGTTTTCATCTCAGAATTCAAACAACGTAAATTTTCAAGCAAAAGTAAGGTAACTAAATTTTTAAACAGTTTTGAGTCAGTTCCAGTAATAGGCGGGCTGTTTGCACGGTACGTTTGTCATGGTACCTCATACTTTGATCATGTAGAGGATGGTATCATTAACCGAAGTCACAATCACCAAAAAAGAAAACAATGAAACCGCTACAAACTTTGTGTGATTCAAAAAAGTTTCATAACCTCAAACCACGATGGTCTTTTAACTGTATTATAACAGATACACTTGCCATGTATAGTTTAAGGGAAATGATGCTGAGGGTAATGAAAAATAGATAGGAGTCTAAAATAATGTGTTTCATTATTTAAATCATTTGGATAAGAAACAAAATATACGGTATACCTTTGACTGCAACAGACACCAGGCAATCACATAAACCTGCAAAACGTAAAAAAAAATTAGTATATTTACATGAAATGAACTCACTAAAAGTATGTCAGTGTAAATTGTCACAAAGCTAAGTTTCTAAATAGAAATTACTTCATTTCATACAAAATAAAAAGTCAAAAACAAATAGAAATAATTCGTAAATTTAAAGATATAATGTCGATAATTTGTTCACATACAGTGGACTGAAACATAATTGCAAGTATGTTCTAATGCACGTGTGACATTTTCAGTTTCCCCCAGATCTACACTGTTAATGTCTCTATTTAACAATCCCTCAAACAAATATTTAATTAACACTCTTGTGACAAACTACAAATGACAAAAAACGACAGATACAAAAAGGTCTATTGTTTGAACTAATTTTCTTGAGTCAGAAAAACTACTTGAAATTGCGTTCCATATGGTACACATATATCCATGTACAGTACTATTCCCCAAGCATCATATGATGTTACACCAGTGAAGGCTCTATGCCTTTCTCACGACGAAAAATCTGTCCCACTTGCCTTATATAGGGTCTATTTTTGGTGCCCAGGCCCGAGCAAGCTACGTCACAAATTCATGTTAAAGTTCACATTCTAAATCGGTGAGCTGTATGCTCTCTAGAAGCATGTTTGCACAAAAGGTAAAGTTTAGTACAGTTTGATATATTTGAAAAAGATCCATCAAATTTTTGTGGATGACGCTGGAAAGTTAATCGGATAAAAGCAACTTAATGGTTTGAAGTGATTTTTTGTATATTAGGAATCTCTCTCTTCTTCAGAAAAGGAAAACAAGACAGCTCATGTATATTGTTCAAATTAGGAATAATGTTAAGCGAACAAAGCTCCTCACATCTATTTGGAAACTTACACAACAAAAAGAATAAAAGAATTCCTCGCTATGCTTTTGACGCGCTATTATTCCAAAAAAGTGATAGGAATTTCCTTGTCTCAACACAATTCACTATAACTCAGAATGTGGGAACAATAGGAATTCACAACATTCTCCTAAAAGACATGTTGCGTTTTTATCCCCTGCAATGAAATTCTGTTGTTCTCAAACATTTCAAAATTGAACTAATATAACTTTCAAGAACAGATATGTTTCTTCATTCAATTACAATTTGATTCCTATTTCCTCATCTAATGAAACAAGGACAAATCGTAATAAAACTCTTAAATCAAACGAATAGGACGTTTAAGCACGAATGATTGTTCCTCGCAAATCACATTAAGTCAACACAAGGAAGTTGGGATCGGGAAGCTCTCGGTGTGACTCTATAACAACCCGACAATTGGATTCTTAAAACTTCCAAAAACCAAGTCACGACGTTTAACGGGAAAGCTTCCGCGGGATCGATTGTTGTAGGAACCCATTGGCGGATCCAGGATTTCCCGTACGGGGGGGCGCCCGGCCCGTGGGGGGGGGCGCCAACCCAATTTTCACCTATTTTCGCCCAGAAATCAAGAAAAACTACATGAAAATGAAGAAAATTTTGGCTTGGGGGGGGGCGCGCCTCCTGCGCCCCCCCGCCCTAGATCCGCCAATGAAGTGACATCTTGAATGTTATCCGCAGGACTTCATCAAAATGGAAAATAAAAAGACAGTTGTATCTCTGACTCTTGTTTTTTCGTTTATTACTTTAACGATTCACAAAATAATAAGTACATGTAAATTAATTAATGAACTGCATTAGAGATCACGCAATTGATTTGTTTGTGTTTTTAATGGGATGGTCAAATTAATATCAATATCAGGGATTCCTCTATGCTCCTGTGGGAAATCCCGATGGAAGCAATAGAGGGCGATATCATCTAGTGAGAAATCCTCATAGAGTCAAAATCCATTGGGTCATTTGTAATGTTCAGACATCTGTGCACAGAAACAGGTGTTGATAAATATTGAAATTTCAGTGTGCTCCTAATATCGACTTGAATTAGATTTCAGTATATCTGTTTTGAGAAAGAACAAAAATGGAAATACTATGTGGAACCACATAAAGATGTTAGTATCTTTGACCCTTGTTGTTTTGTTTATTATTTTAACAATTAACCAAAATGTTCATTTGCGTTATAATTTTGATGTTCATCTTTTGAGGCTTGAATCCAACTTTACTGAACTAGGCAAAACCTGCAATCCACAATTCTTGTCATCCAGTTTAGCTCAATATATCAAATATAATGATTCTTTCAAAAATCAAGCACATTTATTTTCTGCAAGAGAAAAGGTCAATAAATGGCACCGGGAACAGGAGAGAACATTCATAGTGAATGTTGATTCAGAGGAAACAGCAACATTTTTCTTCTTACAAATAACAATCAAAGAATCTAGAAATGATTCAAATGGAGGAGCCTCATTCAAACTGAACTTCGAAGGGACCAACTTCATGGTGTCATATTCTACAAAGGATTACTTTAATGGAACTTACTATGGATGTTATTTATTACCTAAATATTGTTTCACTCTAAATATTAGACTATTATTTGTAAAATTTGCAGCTTATTTTGATGTGCCACCCTGTCCATTACCTGATTTAATTTATTCCAAATCATGGCGTCCAGTACAAAATAAGACTGTACGATTTGTAAAACCAAAAACAATATGTAAAAACATTACAGACAGCACTATTGCACACGGGATGTTTATAACAAGTGAGCAGTTACTTAAATATTCTGACAGATTTCAGGAAATGAACAATACAATGAAAATAGGACAAAAAATAAAACACGCCAAAGAATATTTTACCAGAATGTATCTAAAGGAAAATTGTTTTAAACACATTGTGACACCATCGTCATACAAATGGTTTTGGGAAGATACAACAAGAAACTGTTTTGTTCCACAAAATAACTTGAAAACCAGATGGCGCCAGTGTCTGCATAGATATGAGTCAATTTACCTTCTTGGAGATTCTCACACCCGAGGAATTTATAGTTACATCACGAGTTTATTTGTTGAGGAAATATCTCTCAGGAAAGCATATAAATTTATGGATCAGAATTACACTATTGGAGATACTACTATTTATCTAAACTTTTTGAAACGCAATTCACGCGTTACCAAAAAATTAAATAAGTTCATAGACACTTTCTCCCATGCTCAGAGAGTCAGAAATAAGTCAACCAAATACAATAAAACCATGGTTGTGTTTGGGTTTGGATCGTGGACCCTACAGTTCGGAAGTATATCGGAGTTCTTTGATACGTTTCATCTATTGACACCTACATTTGAGAAAATGGTTAAACTGTCAAAAACATCCAACGTCCAATGGATCTACATGACTCGTCCAAGTTTCTGGGAGAATTCATCTTGTTTCTGTAATTCTATTCATCTTGAACCCTACAAACTCCCAAACGTGTTTAACACAGCAGCCATCAATGGGTTCACAATTCGCAAGTTAAAGGAATCAGGACTGGAATTTGATGTGTTTGATTATTACAGTTTAACTGTTCACAAAAATAATGAGGTCGCAGAACCAAGTCATTACATTGCTGATGTGCATGTTTCAGTTTTTGGAACTGTTGGCTTGTTTACAACTGACGTTCTTTTAACTCAACTTGGTCCTGAGCAATGAACCAATGCAATAAACTTGTCTCTAATTGAACAAAACCCATCTTGTAACAGGGGGGCGTTGCTTCTGGCGCAACCTCCTGGATCTATCAATATTATTGGTTAAGTAAACTTAAAAAGTTAGAAGTATTGTGTGGACAATAAGTTTTCTTGTTAATATGCCTCATTTTCATGAGTTCACTTTCAAAAGATATCTGTTAAACAATAGTGTTGTTATCACAAATACTAAACTGTCATCCCTAAAATTGGGTTTAAAAAAATATTGTTATCAGATCATGAAATTACTATTAAAAGTTTAGCACCTCGCAACAATTTAATTTCCTGCTGAGCTCATTATATTCAAATGTTGTGGGCTGCTAAATTTTTGATAGTAATTTTATGATCTGAATTTAACGTTGCTTCGCTGTTTTATGTTGAATTAGTTGGAAACATTTGCAATAAATTCGTTATGTTCATTCAGACCTTTTACCTAACTATTTGACATTGTAGTATGATTTAGTGGCATAATTTCATTATTTGCATTATTAACATGAGATATCTAAAACCATCACAGTAAAAGTTTACAATGATAATGCGCTGCATTGCACATGGAACTATTTCACAGACGAAGGCAGCTGTTATATTTGTCTGCTACTTACATGATTTTTTTTTTGACATTTGGTGGCATGATAAAATGCATCGTAAATTTTATTTACGGTCACGGTCAGAAAACGAAATGCCTGGTTAAGACTCTTCATGTAGAGAACAATAGGTGCTTTTGTATGGGTCAAAGACACAGCATAGAACTCCATTGATCAAATTCATTTCAAGAGCTGTTCAAGGAGTGTTTTACCGCCAGTGTATTCGGGAAGGTAATGTTTCAAGTCCTGTCTGTCTTTCTGTGTTATGACTTTCAAACCTCAGGACTAGAAACTTCATGATATCCAGGTCACGTTAAAGTACTCACATTAAAGGTCACTGGATAAACTTCAAGGCAACAATATTGCACAAATTTTGAGAGTTATTTGGAAATATCATACAGACCTATTAATACATTTATAACAATGTAAACCGCTTGACCTAAAGGCGTCATTGGTATGGTAGCACGTCTACATGATATCAAGGTCAAGTTAAAGTACCAAGATCACTGGTATCCGTTCAAGGTCACAGCAATAAAGATTTTTTTCGACTTTTATCCGTCGGTATCAGATGTTTTAATATTTATGAGCAACTAGGTCAGGATGCCTGCGACAGCAGGCATAAAGTAACTCTTAAAGTAGGTCGTCATGACCTAGTTACAGAAGTAGGTCACAATAAGTAGGTCTTTGATATCAGTCAAGGTCAAGTTCATATGGCACAGATGATAGTTCTTAGTCTTAGTCCTTGCAACCAAACTACACACAGGAATATAGAACACACTTGCAGAAAAAAGAGCATTGTACACAGGAAATTTAGAACACACTTGCAGAAAAAGACCATTACAGACGGACTCAGCTTTCTCTAAATATAAAATAGATACACAACATCAAGGTTAAAAACAGGTTACAGGTTAAGGTCACTTAAAGGTCAAGACTATTGGAGGATTAAAGTCATTTAATCGATTGAAAGGCGTTCTTTCAGCACGTAGAAATGTGTATTCCATAATTATGGTTTGTTATTTTTTATGTTAGTTAATTATAATAATCAATTTGATATAGATTTCGGACCAATCTCAGTAAATCACAGCCTCACCATACCAAGGTATAAATTTGGAACCAACAAAATGAAGATAGGTATGAGTGTGATGTAGAGCGCCCTTGATCCACTTAAAAAACGAATCTCGCCAAAGTTGGGTAAGCGCTCCGTTAAAGGTTAAAGATTGTAAACTTTTGCATCATGTACCTTAGATAGTGAAACTTTTACGTTTGTCGTTATTTTCTGTTTGTGAAGCAAACAAAAATTAATTCTTGTGTTCGAACTGTCTATTCGAATTGTTTATTTTTGAAAGAAAAACATCTAACATTTGTGCACATACTTTTAAGATTTTTTCCAGTGTAGTATTTTATCAAGCCCCGCCAGGTCCAAGTCCTGTTGGAGTCTCCGAAAATAGGCTATTGTTGGAGACCCTGGGGGTTGCACATCACAGCATTTTTAGATGTGATGCGCAACCCTCCCCTTCTTTTTGGGATTTTGGCTCATTCGTGACAACGAATTGCATTGCATGGCTCATTCTCTGGAATGAGTGCCAGTAAATATGTAAGATTTTCAGCCTGCTATGCTCAAGCAAGAGCACCAGCAAGTAGTGTCACACCAGCAAGTGCTCCATCAAAAAGTGTATTGAGAAAAATTTAGCTAATTTTTGATGGCACAGAAATTCTTGTTCGCGCACTTGCTGGCATGACACAACTTGCTGATGCTCTTGCTACAGCATCATACTACTAACAATTTTAAGAGTCGAAATCTGTCACGTGGGTGACAGGGGGGGAACAGTCTGCTGGATGACCTACCAGCCAATGAGGTGGCCTCACTGCCAGACATAAATTATGATAATGAGCTGCCATCCCATGATGCCTTGCCAGAGCC
>JBCAUI010505917.1:0-12940 GCA_038406195.1 Haplosyllis anthogorgicola | reverse complement strand
ATGTGTACATACAAGGAAATAAATATTCCTCAGGCTGTCTGTTTATTGAAGAGAAAGTAAATTCATCTACAATACCTCATTTGCACTGAAAAGTTTGCCTTGTTGAGAAAATGTTCTATGTATTGTATCAACTTTAAGTGACCGTGAAAAGGCAACCTCAGTGACGGATCCAGGATTTCCTGTTTCGGGAAAGCTTCACTAATTCTCACCCAAAATCATGAAAATGAAAATTGGTCAAAATGTCAAGAAAATTGCAGAAATTTAAGACTTTGGAGAGGCTGGATGCCCATATGCTGCCCTTAAATCCGCCACTGAGCCTTAAAATATTTAAATTGCAGTAGGTTTTTTTGGGTTGCCAAATTTAGTTTTTTCTCAGAAAGTAATGAAATTATTTGTGATGTGCATGAAGAATAAAAATTAATATTAGTGTCACATTTTTGTCTCTCATTTGGAGATAAGCTATCAAATTTACCTGTGAAAATTGATAGCACGCCTTTGTTTTAGTATGTTTCATTCATAATCATTGTGAAACCATGGTCTTCTGAACATGGTTACTCATGACTCTCACGAGAAGGCTAACTTGTAAATGTGGCATGATTTATCGTAATAAGCCTTTCAAGTGCAATTGATAACAAGTAATGTACACCCTAAGAGACAAAAACCACGTTTAACCCATTTAACAAATCACTGCAGGATGACAGTGGAACCAATAAACCACTACAACCAATTGCTGAAAAAATCGAGCCACTTGACCAATCAGAACGAACCTTGCATGTGCCTCCACAGATACATCAGGTTGGCATTCATAATGTCAATCCGCACTATGCTTCAACTGTTCATGTTAGATGTTAGATGTTCATGTTAGCTGTTGGATACACTTCTTCTGCTTACCGTATAAACCCAGTTCCCACAGCTTGTTTGGGTTGTTACTCTTAAATTAATGTAGTCTTTAACAAAGTTGTTGATGTACTGTGTTTCTTTGATGGATCCATTGTACTCAATCTTGGATATCGCATACAAAAATATTAATATTTCAGTGTTGATATTTGATTAGTCCTTATTTGCGCCTTGTGAGGTGTTGGTTGATGGATCCATCAGTGATATTTATGTTTATTTAATCCTTTCTTTAAGTTAATTAACTTTGACAACCTGAATTCATATGTATGTTGATTTTCAAGAAACGAGGTTTTGAAGTGCTTCTTGTTTGAGTGTACAGGAGTGTGCACAAGTTTAATCTTTTATTGGGGTGGAAAGTTACACATGATTAACAAAATTGCACCTTGTTTCTGTTGTGTTATTATCAGCTACATTTAATCTCAAACTCTTAAACAAGTGTGTACATCAGCTTGAACTCGTCATTTTCTTTCTGCAAATGTATTAATCTAATTCTCTCTGATCTTTCAGCAGTGTACTTAATGCAGTTTTAACAGCACGAATTTATTGCAGTTCCATTTTATTTCACTTTGTGGCACTTTGTTTTGAATATGATTCATGTTCAATCTGAAATTGTCAGACGTATGCAAATCATTTTTATTTCCAGATGTGTTGACTTTTCGCTTTGTGGACCTACAATTTGTCATACATTTTTTGTAAAACGTTTAGTTTCTGTTATTTAAGAAAGCTACAGTTATATTTCGACCGCGGGCTAGTAATTATGGGTAATAGGGTCATCTTTGAACAAACAGACATTTTGATAAATGTACTTCCATTATATCCCACGTGAGAAATCACTTAGACTGTGGATATTGTTAAACCTGATAATGTGTTTCCCAAATATCTCTATGTGTATATGAAAACAATCTAAAAACAATCAGATGAAAACATTTATACATTATTTTGGACACAAAGCATGGAAAACATCTGTTAACTTGCCTATTGATTTGCATGTGACTGATTAAAAAGTCATGATATTACAAATGAAATTATTATAATTGTCTCTTTTACCATGTACATAAAAATATTTTCTATTCGTTTGTCAAAAAGCCCTACTACTGCAAAGAAAATGCTAGAGATATTGTAAATAGATATGATACATCAATCCTTGATTATGGTCGTTAGTTAGGCAGTTAGCTTGTTAAAAATAGCAGTAGCACCCACAACCATAAAATCAAATAAACAATTGAATATTGTTCAGATTTTGGTTCATGCAATTATGAAAAGTGATTTTTTGTTGGTGCTGCTGACTTAACGGCTTATTGGACAAGGGTGGGCAGTGTTGGTTGTGGGTATCAGGTGTACATTTTTGTATGAGACATGTTCGTTCATCAGTAATGTCCGAAGTTATGTTTCTGATTACATGAGACAAAAAAGGATAATATATCACATTATGACTCGTTTAAATACGTAAAGTACTGTACATAGTTGCTATCAGACATATCTTTGATTACTTGCTCAATGTATTAACGCTAAAAGAAATTGATACTTTAGGACGATGATGCTAATGTTAAGGAACTAAAAGAGGTAAGATTTTAGTTTCGAGGTGATACAGCTGTTGAAGTAACAAATTCACTTGGCCCCGACTCACGTTTTCTTTTTCAGTCAGTTTTCGATAACATTTTGGTGCACGTGTAAATGAGTACTTGGCTACCTTTTAATATCTCACATTAAATTTAAGCTTCATGGTGATCGTTGTATACTGTACCATCTAATGTCATATCAATTTACAATTTGAAAAATAGGACTGGGATTGTTTGTTTCAGAAGTTAGGCGGTAACGGGCACCAAGCGAATTACCTAACCCGGCTACATTCACGTTTATTGTACATAAACTACACTACTAATAGTATATTCACGCAAACAATTAAAACACAAAACCTATGAACTGTTCTTATTATGATTTTCGCACTAAAAGTTAATGTCTCCTAATTAGGTACATTATATTTTTTCAGCGTGTACAGGATGTATTTATTTGTAAATTTAGATTATGGTCTAGTGTTTTTTGTTTTCTTTTTCCGAATAGAAATTGGCAGAAATGGCAGAAGTTATAGAACATCGGGAGCGAAAGCTTGTGGAACTAAGTAAGCAAAATATTGATCTTCAGGAATCCAACAGCATCCTTCGCAAGTAAGTGAAGTTCAACATTGTCTTCAAGACCGTAAATGACAAGTTATATTGTCTATGAAGAAGAATGTGTCACTTTGAAACCAATCAGAAGAAACTAATGTTTAACTCTTCCGATTTTTAAAACAGTCAGTTACAACAGTCGGAAGAAGCGAGAGAAGCAGAAATGTCTGACCTGAATGAGATAACTAACGAATTTACAGAGAGAGTATCAGAATCGGAGAAAAAACTTAACCAGGTTCTTAGAGTAAGTACAGTAAACATTTGTGATATCATGATATTATTACTCTGATAATTTATAAAGTGAACGAAGTAAAATATATCTATAAAATAAAAGCACTTGTATATTCGAAACCCCTGTGGAAAGATCCAGTTCTCTATTATCTCGTTATCACATTCTTCGTTGTTATTCTACAGGAAAAAGAAGCTGTTAAGAAACAACTTGAGCAAGCACGGAACGAATTGTACAAGACAACTGACGTGACAACGTCTGCTGAAAAGCTACTGAGGGAAAAAGATCAGCAAATAGCTGAACTTATGGAAGAAGGTAAATGTGATAATGGAATCGAAAGACAATGCATGTACAATTCAGAATAAAGCAAGTCCAAAACATTGCCCAAGTAAAACTGTTGTATAGTATACAACGTCAGACAGATCAAATGCAATAAGTTCTGTTATGCATTCTTGCACAGGAGAGAAACTGATGAAACAACAGCTGCAAACCAATAACATCCTCAAAAAACTGAGAGCAAAAGAAAAGGAATCTGATTCAACAAACAAATCCCAGAAGTGAGTTGTCCAGTCTTTAAATCCCAGCCAAATTGCATGTCACATTTGAACTAAAATAAGTAAAAATGATTTTTCATTATACATGTATGTAGGTGTGTATCACATGTTTACATTTTACAGAGAGAAACTTCAGAAACAAAAAACCGAATTAGAACATTTGCAAAAAGTGTTAGAGGCAAAGGAAGAACTTGAAAAGAATCAGATAGGTAAGGAGACACATATTAAACGATTGTAAATAGAAATGTAAAGTTTAGGGATTAACATACTTTGAAACACCATTTGTATTCTGGTGTGATGTTAGGTCTAAAATGGCTAATAATTTATTGGTCCTTTTGCAGAGGCAATTAATCAGTTGAATAATGCTGTGAAGAAACAAGAGATGGAAATAAATAGACTGAAGGTCAGTATCAAAGATGTGTCATCCAATTGGAACTGCCCAAACAATAGGATTTATGTACGAAGTAAAAGGGATTATGTTGATCATGCCAAAGATTTTAAGGTTGGAGAAATGTCACACAAAAGCAGTAACCACTTTAATCGGTGGGGTGGGGGTGGGGATTGGGGTTAAGTGACATTGAAACCTACCTCTATCAGTGATGTTCAATGTTGCTGACGACCGACGTTCTTGGGCAGAACATGGGGGTTCGCATGGAAGTATAAGGTCTTTTGTAATAAAATAA
The DNA here is from genome assembly GCA_038406195.1 of Haplosyllis anthogorgicola. Taxonomy (NCBI): domain Eukaryota; kingdom Metazoa; phylum Annelida; class Polychaeta; order Phyllodocida; family Syllidae; genus Haplosyllis; species Haplosyllis anthogorgicola. The sequence goes on along the minus strand of JBCAUI010505917.1, from coordinate 8,412 downwards.
TGATTTATGATGATTTTAGAGTGATTTAGAAGATGCTCAAGAGAAGAACAGGAGTATACAAGTAATTCTAGACAATTCATACAAGTAAGTATGCCATGCTTATATGAAGATCAAGTATTTATAGACTAATTCGCATCACTTTGATCAGATTAGAAAGAGAAATTGAGTGTGAATTCATTTCGCCCAATTGCAAACAGTAGTAAATTCATTCACTTTTCATTTTGTGTAACAGAGAGATGGCAGAACTACACAAGGCAAATGCCGCTAAAAACAGTGAAGCACAACAGGTAGCACTATCAGCAGAGATGCAAGCAAGAGAGGAACTGCGGTTGGCATTGGAAAGACAACAGGTACAAAGTAAACAGGATCAGGAAGCACTTGTTACACAGGTAAGAAGTCTCATTATGACAGGATTTTGTAGGCTGATCTGGTCACAGAAATGAAATGAAATGAAATTGGAAATTTAGATTCATCTTAAGGACTCAATTTAGATTTACGTAGATTATATTTTGAATTTGTTATGTTCATTGGCATTGCAGATTGAAGATCTGAGGCTTAGTATTACGAGAATGGAAAAGGAAAGTGGAAGGAGAGAAGATGTTTTACGACAAGAAATATCTGATCTACAGCAGGTAACGAAATGATAATTAAGCTACACAATTAGATTTCCATTTACTTTTTAGCCACAATTGAGTACAGTTAAAACGTGAGAATGCCTGTGAAACTAATGTTAAATACTTCAATTATTTCAGAGACTTCAAGAAGCGGAGGGTAGAAATCAGGAACTAACTCAGAGCATTTCAGCGGCTACAAAACCGTTGCTGAGACAGATCGAGAATTTACAGTCTACATACACAGCTCAGACATCTTCCTACGAGAAGGTCGAAATGAACCTCACTGACAGACTTGGTAGGTCTCTTTGAAATCATTGTGCTTTATGGAATATTTAAGACTTTAAATCAAGAAGATAAAATAAGAGGGACCACCAGACCACCTGTTTTGTATTTGTTCTAAAAGCCAAGATATACCGTAAATCCTTGAAACAAGGCGCACTCCCTATTTGTGGCACACTCCCTTTTTTGCAGTAGATTTACAGATCACTTTTCATGGTGACAAAGTCTGATCATTTTATGAGTCATATGAGCAACAGCAAGTTTTCTGATACATTGTTCACTGATGTGCTCCTCATTACACAATGAACATGCAGGGACATCAGTAGGCAACAGTATTCCTTTACTAGACAAATGTATCACGCCCTCGTGATACTTTTGAATGTGGTGTTGACTTTTCCAAGAAATTGGTCCCAAGTTATTTTTAAATAAAGGTGCATATCCAAAAATATGTCCATCACGCATGTGCCTTGTTTCAAGGATTTACCATACTTTTTACGTGTCAATTGAATATGGACTTTTCTAATTCCTTTCATAGCTGAGGCTCAGGGACAGCTAGCTGCAGCGGTTGAAAAGGAAAGGATTGCCAGCGAAAAGGTTATAGATGTCAGTGCTAGACTGACTTCTTTGGAATCTCAAGTCAGTTCACTACGTCAGGAAAAGTCCAGACTTTCTGCAGAGTTGGAGATGGAACGTGCCAAAGCTGAAGTACTTGAAGAAGCTAAGTTAACGTGAGTTGTTCGTATTTAATTTTTTTATTTATTGGCTGATTTTGCTAGCTTAAGTTGAAGAAGTGGAGCTGTGTTGGTTGGCAAATTTGTGTGTGCTATACATTTATACCCCAGTAGTAATTTTATTTATTGCTAACTGAGCAACAGGCAGCTAAGTGACGTGTTTGTGCTATTTTGACACAATCGTGACACTTGGCAACTTGCCAAGGGTGAGCAGATTATGACGTCACTTGAGACGTCATTTGATTTGGGTATCATGGCAACAAGCATTTTGTTATATGTGAAGGTAGCAATTACTCTGTGAGTAACCATTTAATTTATTTATTTACAGTGAATCTGTACAGTTAGAAACCAAGCAGCAGAATATGGAAAAACTGATATCTGAGTTAAAGAAGGAGAAGATGCTGTTGGAGAACCAACTAGAGATGGAAAAAATGAAGGTTGAAGCAGAGAAAAAGAAGCTTTCACTGGCCCATGAACAGCTCCGAGAAAAGGTTGCAATCCCAATCATGTTATATGTTGTAACGTGTGTCTAAGGGTGAAATAATAAGACACGAGCGGTATGGCCTTAGACTGTTTTATTGAGTGCTGAATGTACGTACATGTGTGTCATCGTGTGTTCCCGGCAGCAGTGGCTGTTTACTGGCTGGGTTGACCTTTATACTGCCGTGGTTACCAAGGCTATGGGTAAACAGAATAGACTGGTCGTAGGTCCTTAGATTGATGGGAGACTTCGCTTGGTTATTCGGCGGGAAAGAGGGCAGGATGTTACGCTAACAAAAGTCACCTCTAGACAACGTGGAAGTGAAAAGCTACCAGATACATTCTGTCAGCAATTAATTTGATGCAATTTGCGAAAATGTATCAATGTTTAAATAAAATAAAATAATTTTAATTAAATTAAAATTTCTCTAATGTCATAGAATGCAAATATAGTAAATTGTGCATTAATGATGCTTTGTTATGTCAGGCCTCACATGTAATGTTTTCGTGCCTTTTAGGAATTGCTTTTGGAAAGAAAATCTCCAAGTCCAGGGTTGGGATTGTCCCGAGCAGCCAGTGTGGGAAGTGAGTCACCCATGAATGCAAGTTTCACTCGGGTATTTCAGACTTATTTTAAGATTTTAATACAGAATGTTGTGCCATTCAAGACTGTTAGCAATAAAAATATCCACACACGTTTAAAAGATACATTTTAAAACATATTTGATGGTGCAAATAACAATCTTAAAACATGTGCGTTATTTAGGATGAAATCCTAGAAAAAACATTGATGGCAGCTTCGGCCAACGGTAACAAGACTTCCTTGTACGAAAGTTTGCGAACCACGAGTGCAGCTAGTCTCTTAGAAAACCTGCAGTCACAACTCAAACAGAAAGAGGGAGAAATAGTTCAACTTCAGGTACGATTTTTTGAAATGATTTATTGTTAGTGGTAAGATGATGCCATAGGCGTTCCTATCGCGCAAGTTTTTAATTATGGGTCAAAGAGATTGATATACACCTTCATGTTTTACTTACAGAGTGAAATAACAGAGCTAGAACATACAAGAGAATCTATGGCCAGAGAACTTGTAAATTTGAGTACTGAAAACGAACGACTACATGATCAAGTGCGGGATTTTCCAGAATTCGAAACAAAATATAAGGTAAATTTAGTTGTGTTCAGTTTATACCTGTATTTAGTGCCAACTACGTCAAGTTTAAATCAATTTTATAATCAAAATTTTAATTATTATTATAATAATGTGGTAAATGCAGTTGTGATGCTTCAGTGTCAACAAGTGCAAATGACACAACTTGGTTGGCAGCGTTTTTTGTTGCTGTACTCACATTTCACTTTGTCAAAATTTGGATACCTGTTGGAGATGCATGTGGTTTATTCTGCATATCGTGTCTTGCTTCCTTTTATTTCATGGAATGTTTTATGCACATGATCCGTGGTTGGATGCTGACTTTTTACATCTATGTATCAATATTCATATCTGAACAGGAGATGGACAGTCGGTATCAGGCATTGCTGCAAATGTATGGTGAGAAAGTAGAAGAAACGGAAGAACTGAGACTTGATCTACAAGATGTGAAGGATATGTACAAAGCTCAGGTATGTGGTCAGTAGAAGTGGTAATGCGTTGGGAACAGTTTTAGTCTGTTTTAATGGGCGTTTTTAATGTATGCAATTCTGCAAAAGTATTATTTACATCGTCCTTCTATCTGTAAAAAAGCAGCATTTCAAAAATGATTACCCTCTGCATAATTACTTTTATTTATCTGTTTTAGATAAATGAACTGCTCAACAGCCGATGACGGAGTACTCCATGATGATTTAAGTCACTCGTGCATTAAAGTAGAATTGTGATCATAATTTATTATGTCAATATTTCCTGCTTCCATTCCGACAGTACACATTGCCAAGTGCAAATTCTTTGTGCCACATTGATTATGCAAACCGTCGTAAATGTGGTGAGGTCGATATATGGACAATTTGCAGTGGTGTAGTGGGATCAGTTTGTTCAAATGTACAGGGAACTTCGGATGATTAATCAGCAGAATGAGACTATGTAACCCCAGGAAAATGCTAAGAGGGTATTGGACATTTAAACTACATTTGAACTATAACTAACAAATGCAAACTATGTTTAACAAAATGTTAGACTGTCTACCAAATGTTAACAATGCTAACAAGATGTTACCTATATTTAAGAAATTTTGACTGTTTTAGAAATAGTAACTATGTCGAACAAAATGTTAACCAAATCCAACAAGCATTTACCATGCCTAACAAAATGTTGACATGACAATACATGTACATTCGGGGCCCAAATGGACGTTCTATTGAAGTACATTCATAGATTAGAACAATCTATGAAAATAAGTCTTTTTGAATTCAACTGCATATCGTGGGAGTAATAGCTTTGTCGCGTTCTTCAAAACCCAGAGCTAAATACCGTTGATGTTTGTTACGTGTATTTCACTTGAATTCGTGGTACGCTTGTTACTGACATTTTGGAAAATAAACCATGTAAAATCTATACTTAATCAAGCAAATGTGATAAACAAAATACAAGTGTTCGTACACTTGTTGGGGATAACCTTCACATGTATATTTTGTTACAAGCGACTCTTGTGATATTTTTTGAATTCTTGTTACTCCTGTACAAGTAAGTTAAGCCAACAGCTCTGACGGGAATCTACTTCAGGAGTCGGATAAAAAATTCTGAGAATTTGATGAAATAGGTTTTAGTCGCCTCTCACTTGGGGGAAATTTTTGGGAAAAGTGTAGTCAATTTTGTTGTTGAATATATATATATGGGTATTCATGTGGGTACATAATGAGTAATAAATGTATTTAAAAAGCACACTGTTAAGTCTTCCCGTTTCTTAAATATTTTACGACTCCATGAAATACTTTTTAAGAAAAATTCGAAACGCATTGTAAATCTATGTACATTTTATTTTTCTTGTGATGGTACAAGTTGTTTGTAAATCATCTACACTATTTTAATAGAACATAGTTGTTAGAAACAAACTTAATTTTTTAAAGGCATATCACTGTCACAAAAGAAAAAAGTTTTGAGTCGACTTCTTAATAGTGCAACAAAGTACAATTACATGAAAATTATTTTACCATAAATATCGCTTATCTTCACCAATATTTCTTTCCCACAAACGCTTGGGCAACAAGAAATTAGACTTGATCTCCAATGGATCATAACCTGGTTGCGATTTGCGATCAAAAGGCCACATTGACGGCTGGCTGTCGCTTCCTGGTGTTGGTGGGAAATAGGCCCTGTACATTTCCAATGTCATCTCTTCCACGTGTGGAAGCTCTTCGATTTTTTGGATCTGCAATGAACAAATCATGAATGTACAGTAATTAGCATAAGCCACCTGCATACATGTATCAGCAATGAATTGTTTTCAATGAGTTTCATAATTGACATTCTGCAACTAATCACTCGTAAATGAGTTTTACATGTATTTCACAAATGGGCCTACATTAACTTTGGCATTGTCCACTATAATAATTATTCGAGGGAAATCTGTTGGTCAAACAAGATAATTGTTCCTTGGGAGGATACTGGAAATCAATACATTGGTTTACTGCGGAAAATTCTTCAACAATCGCGGCCAAATTTTTCACATTGGTTAAAAAGACCTAACCATCATGGGTAAGTACACTCTGGCCTGTAATATATATGATATATAAATCATATAATGTGTATCAATTATTGTCACTAATAATGATTGACACTGAATTTCAGTTCTGTATATGTCGAAATAAGTTTGAGAGTATATAACCCGAGACCACCCGATTGAAATAATCAACATTTGTAAAAGATTGACATGCACTTAGAATGAAGGAAAAACATCCTCAGTTTATTTTTTTTTTTGTTATAAACTGAGGATGTTTTTCCTTTATTCTAAGTGCATGTCAATCTTATACAAATGTTGATTGTTTCAATCGGGTGGTCTCGGGGTTTTTTTTGTTTTTGTTATTTTTATTTTTTATTTATTTATTTTTAGTTTTTGTAACTGTTCATTGATATTTGCCTAACTTTCCTTCTGCACTTGAAATTTTACCCACCAGAAGCTTGCAGTCTTCCATAACTTGTTTTGCCCTTCCTGTTTCCGTTTCTAGAAGTGCCATCTGCAAAAAAAACCACGTAAAACACATGATTAGTATTTGATAGTTTTACATGTTATGTACAGTAGATCTTGTCTTGCACGACATTAAACTTTTCCACCAAAAAAGTGTTGAAAAGGGCAGGGTGTCGCCCATTTAAACTTCTTTTGAATGTTGTATGCAGTGAAAGGTGTTGGAAAAAGACAAGATGTCATTCAAGACAAGTGGCACACAACATTCTACTGCACATGTAAATGTGTTTGCACTTCGCATTGATACAAAAGTTCATCAGAATTGGGAAGTAGTCCTCGTCACTAACATTTTGTTTTCTTTTGGAAAAGCGTCGTGTAAAAAATAAATAAGCTCACGGCTTCTTTTTCCTGGGCATCAATCTCTGCTTTCTTGTTCGCTTTATCGACTGGATACGGAACTGTTACGCCGGCATACTGCAATGACAAAGTAAATAAAGGTTGCAATGTATGTTTACAGATGAAGCAGCTGGCTTTGTGAAAGCTCCGTTGCATTTCAATTGATGAATATCACACATCCTTTTCTCTCCAGAAAGAAATTCTACTCTTATGGCAAAGGTTTGCATCTCTGCACACACGATTTGTGCAGACACACGGCTTTATATTTGCAACATGATTGATGCTCATGCATTAGCAATGAGGGTCTATGTATTGGACGAAATTTAGGTTTGTGTTCTGGGCCGCCATTGCAAAAAGTTGACCAAGACCCCCCCTCAATTCGGTGAAAAGTCAGACTCTAAATATGGCATGAGGGTCAGTGATCCATCAGGTCACCTTTCTCGTTTCATTTAGTTTTCTTGTAATAAATGGGTTCCTTGACTTGAATAGATTTGTGTGTTTGTCGTATGAGATATTGTAAAATATAACTGAAAACATACCGCTTTCTCCAGTGCATCAACAACTGCAGGATCTGAAACTTTAGACTTGTATAAAGCAAAGTCGATCTTTGGCAGACTTTCTGGCAAATTGTGCACGCTACAATAAAAAAAATCCACATTTATTGAGTTTTTTGACCACTGATGGGTATTCAGAATTTGCAACTATGACATTGAACACCTACATACTGCACCTGAATTACAAAAGAATCTGCTTTGAGGGGCCACCCTTAATCATAATGTGAATTGACCGTAATTGACAGGTGGCCTCACAAAGCAGTGGTGTTTAATTATTTGTCTATAAGCAAATATAAGAACAAAAAAATACATATTGGCCATAATGCCAGTGGCTGTACAAAGCAGTGACTTGTTAAAGCAGGTTCTAGACTTTACTGTAGAGCCTGAGGAACCCTGCTAAAATTTTCGTGACCTTGAATCAAAAACGAATGCGATAGTCTAATTTTACCTGGCTGCGAAATGGTCTGATTTCGTTTTAAAAGCTTTGAAGCATTCTGTCTGGTTCTTGGGTACAAGGCTTCCAAATTTGGCCCAATCTACTGCTGATTTTGACACTCGTCGAGCAGCCATCCTGATTTTTCGGCTGACGACTAGCCCGAGTTACTGGCCGTCTGTACGATGTGAGAAGTAGTAAACAGTGTAGCCTTGCGCGCAACGTTGGAGGTCAGGTCTCTCGGACTACTGACGACCGGTCACACAAACTTGTCCAATATGGCCGTCGCAAAATCTCGCTTGAAATCTCTTGCATTTAGAGAATATAAATGTAGGAAATTATTTCATTCTATTTTAAATAGTGCTTAAACTATTTTATAGTGTTACATTTTTCGCAGATTAGGGGAAAATATGGCATAAAATAAAATAAAATTCCCAGCATGCTCTAGGCCAAACATTAGCCAACATGGCGGAGGAGAGGATGGATACAAACCATGTTGGGGGAAGAAATTCCTTATCACGGCTGCGTAAAGAGGAATGGGTCACTTTAAATGTTGGGGGAACAATGTTTATGACTACTAGAACAACTTTATGTAGAGATCCTAAATCTTTTTTGTACAGATTGTGCCAAGAAGACCCTGATTTAAACTCCGATAAGGTATTGTATGTAGATCAATGAACAGTAGGGGATCACCCTCAAATTTAACGAATTTCATTAGACAAAATGAAATTCATATGCATAATGAATTTCATTATATATAATGAATTTTTGTTTACATCTGACATGACCTTGTTTTGATTGGGCTATTCA
>JBCAUI010505906.1:0-12943 GCA_038406195.1 Haplosyllis anthogorgicola | reverse complement strand
CTAGAGTGTCCAGTGAAGCTTCCTTTGGAATGTGAAGTCCTTTTATTTCTATGCACATATTCACAATTGCTAGCATATATGAATCACACATAAAACACTCATGTTCAAGTTGCACAAATAACATGAATGATGAATAAACTGAACTGCATGAAGTTAATAAATTGTACTGACTTAAAAACTGAATATCTCTATCTCTATCTCTTTGTTACCATATTACATTGGGTTTTATACCAGTGGAAGCTGGGCACCCATTGGTGGGTGCTCACATGCTAGAGCATCTCAGCTAAGCTGAGCTGTGATAGGCTGCTTAACTGCACATGCTGTACTACATGCATATGGTGCTGCTACATAGTGACAATTTAACAAACCTTAGGAGCCGAGCTCCAGGGGCAGATTTACATCACAAATTACACTGAATATAATATGATAAATGGGACCATTCAGATTATTGATTATTGAACACTTTTTGTCTTCTATGGATGATATAACATCTGGTATTTTAGCTCCTTTCATCAAGCCTGTTGTACTCATGCAATTTTTAACAATGCGCTTGAGATAAGCTTCATAAATGTTACTGGGAGCATTGTCTTCTTTAAAGTTCTTCATGAAAGTCTCTACATCAGAGTCCATTTCATTTCTGTGGGCCAGGGCCTGGGGATTATTTATGCAACCCTTATCTCTCCCAGTGTTGCTTCCCTTTACCATTGTTCTTCTTGCTTCTTTTCAGTACCCAACTGACTGTGATGTTGAGCACTCACAAAGAATGTGAATTGTTGCCTGCCTTTTATATATTTAGGATCAGCTTGTAGCAACTGGGTCATGTCCAGGGTTGATTTTCCAATGTCCAAATTGTCCATCCTGGAGGGTTGTTTATGCTTTGTGTCCAGCTTTGATAATTACTCTCAGTGGCTGCATTCATTGGTAGATGCACTAAACATGCACTGCTCATTGGTGGCTTGTGAAAAGGGAGTTACAAGCCAAAAAGTATAGAAGACTGATTTTTATTGCCTGGCAGTTTTGCATCTGCTCAGGACCTGTGTCTAGGAGTGATGCAGCATGCCACATCAGTTTTTTGAAGTTGCGCATACCTGCAAAATAGATAGACTTCCTCACAAGAAGTGAAAGTCCAAAGTTTTATAATTAATTGTGCTCTCTACAAGAGAGTATTTGAGCAACAAACTAATAAATTATGCCATTGTGTAAGGTAAACAGTGGGGATTGCTGTTTTAAAATATGTAAGAGCTATGGCATGATTGAAAATGCAAAATTAGACATTTTAAAATTGTTACAATTCGAAAAATTAAAGTAAATTAAAGTTCTATGTGTAGTAGAGAACAAAAGTGGAAAGGAAATTTTCCTTTAAACCCCTTCCTTCCTTAAGAAAGGATCACACTCTAACTGCATGCTCTCCTGCAAAATGGTCATTATAAATTAAACAGGAATGTATGACATTGATCAATTATGACAATGGTAGCTGCATGGCTATAGGTTTTGATTGTTTTACACAGTCTAGAGAGATAGTGCACTTTGTCCTGGATTTTGATGCAACTTTTATAAATACTTGCCATATTCTCCTGTACCAGTAGACCTTTTGAGGTGGATCTACAAAATAACATGGAAACTTTAGTATTTAGTTTAATTTTTTGAATAATCACTGTATTCATGCATTAGTATAAAGACTTTGGTGTACACAATGGTGGACACCCTATGGTTTGCTTGTATTGTACTGAAATGGGTGAATTTAGCAAGGAATCACCAAATTTGTATGAGACATTACTGAAAATGGTCATCTTGTACTTATTACTGTATTGATTGTATTATGCTGGGATTTGTGGGCAATTACAGCAAATTTTTGGCAAATTCATATCTCTACATGAATAGCAATGAGTTTTCGATATATTCCCATTGTTTTGTGGATGTTAGGTAACAACTACTATGTACCATGGTTGTAGGTGACTCATTGTTCTGGTTACAGAATGTGATGAATTTTCCTGTATTTTTTTTTGGTCCTACTACAACAGAAATTTGAGGCATTACATTTATTACTATTTGATTATTCCTGTGGGGTATACTGTGTGGAAGTGATTTTTCTTCGGTTGTACTTGTAACGCAGACAGTTTTCTTTTCTCCCTGGTCCTGAGGAGCAATTGTTTCTTTTTCTTCTGGGCTTTCGGGGGTTGAAGTAATTTCTTCAACTTTGTCAAGTGTTTCTGCTTCCTTTGGACTTTTGCACACACTTTACTTCAGTTTCCTGGATTGTAGTCTTTTTCTGTACAGGTTCCCCATTAAGTGTTGGCTCTTGAATGACCAATTCACTAATTTGGCCATCCTTTTGCAGGTCTTGTGACTTTTCCCATTTGAGATAGGATTTAACACAGTTGTAACCTGGATTAATGTCCATGGGTAGTTCCCATTCCAAGTCTTCTACAAGAGCTGGGTTGTTGTTCATCCTCTGGAGGGGCATCAACATTCTCCTCATCCTCCTCTTCATCTTTGTCATCTTCTTCTCCCTCTTCCTCATCACCTTCATCCTCATCATCACAGCTCTGGAAAGAGATTGTTATAAATAGAAATGGTGTTTGGTGATGGTAACTGTTTCCTTAGAGGTTATATTGAAGATAATGAAGTGCAACATTGTTGCAGGTTACCATAGATAAATAGAATCAAAAGAGGGAGCTATCTCAGTCTTGCATGAGCTGATGGAGAGAGCAGATTGCTTGGTCATTACAGTGGAATGACAAATAAAGAACCAGTATGAATTGTTTGAATTTGCATGAATTGTATGAATTTTGGGATATCTGAGAATTATGCCCCATTTTTAGTGGAATTAATGTACAGGATGTAACTATGTTTGATGAATTGGATCAAAAACTAAGACGGGCAGATCACAGCCTTCAGAGACTTGAGAGTAAATTACAAAAACATCTATCTTATCAAACGACACTGGGACAACAAATAGCAGAATTGTTGCTCTGTAAACAAGATGACAAAACATACTGTTTCTGTTGTTACCAGTGGAATTGTTGTTACCAGCCATTTTGGGCACTAGAGGCTTTAAACCAGTGGTACCACAATTTGCTTTGATTAATGGTACATAGTGACTCTCTGGACAAACCACTATGAAGATGAATGCTTCTCCATGCAACTGACTTGCACCATCTTGAGATCATTTAACAGGAAAATATCAGATATTGCACAGGGAATTAAACTCTGGGTAATAATGCAAGAAGATCCTGATGGACCTACTTACTGTTATAACTGTAAATGGTGGGAATCAAAGTACACCCCAATACCAATATGTGAATACTTGAAAGAGGAATACCCCATACTCTTTGAGTTTCTATGACAGGGATAGTAAGGACACATAGGAAAGATGACTTGAGTTACTAACCTGTCTCAATCTGAAGTTAAAGAGGGGTTCCAACAAACCCCAGAAAAAGGGTCTTTCAGTCCCAAGGAGGGCCCTTCTGAAGAGGTCCAAGGCCATCTGTTCTTCTCTTAATGCCACTTGCCAGATTTTAATTGCCCTCTGTTTGTGACCAACACAGCCTGCAAAATGGTAAAAACATGAAGTATTAGAAATAAGTTACCACAGTAACTGAGATTGTCATCAAAGTAGAAAGTTAATAAACAGGTGCTAGGAGTTACAGTTAGTAACATGTCCTTAGCCATTATCTCTTTGACAATGGCCCGAATCTCTGCTGGCCACTGCTCCATAATTTGGTGGTAGTCCCAGAGGATGTCAGTGCCAAAACATTTTCGACCCCCAGCAGCAAGACCTTCTAAACCATGGAACACAGTGTCTAAGGGCAGATATAGAATGGAAAAATAATGGTGATTATAATGAAAAATTTAGGCTGGAACAATGTGCAAGATAGACCAAAAGAAATCCAGGAAAAATACTTTTGTACTCTTCAATGCCTCATAGTAGATTCTATGAAAGTGGGCATCATCTTGTAACTTTAGATTTATCTCCCAGGAAGCTTGAACCTGTTGAGCCCACATTAGAGTCTTGTTCTACAAAGGGTTAAAAGAGTATAAGTGAAGGTACTCAGTCTCAGAAAGGGGTGTATAAAGTTACTGTAACATTACAGGTAATGCTTCATATCACTAGCCAAAAAGAACAGTTATCAGTAATGTTACAGCAACCTGGGGGACAGTGGTAACTGGTAGATGAGTGCCCCTTGAATACAGGTTGTAGGAAGACAGTTTTTGAAGGTTTGTCATAACGAAACCCCCTGAATTATTGAAAACAGCCCAGGGGATGCTGATAGAAAGGTGGGAATCTGCCCCAAATTGTACAAACACATGCTCAATTGGCAAATTCAAGGAAAACTCAGTCTGAAATCAAAAGTAAGTTAAATGATGGAAATAAGATGCTACTTATATGATCAGGTTTAAAATCATCAGGTATTAGCACTGAAGCTTGTTTTCCTGAAAAGATATCTTCATCCAAGAATTCAGTACCAAGTTGTTGTTTACAAACATAAATCGCTGTCAAAACCTGGCTGGGTTTGCATCCTTCTTGTTGATGCCCTATAACAAAAGATAACAGCAGTTATTGTGGGGAAAATTTAAAAACCGTGTGTAGTGAATTTGAAAATTTCAGGTGGTTACTGTAAGCACACTGATAATTTGAAAAATACTCATGATTGCTTGAAGCTGGTTGAATAAGGTCTGGCCATAGGCCTCTAATATCTGGTCCAGTCTGAACAGATCCCAATTCATTTTGAATTTAGTATGAAAAGACTTGAGCAAAAGATTTAAAGCATGTGTTTCTCAACTAAAATATGGCCACCGCACATGAAAACAACACCTAATGGTAACCAGAGGGTTATCTTTGAAAATATGTCCAATGTTGCCCAGCAGTTGGTGGCATCTCACTTTGGGTAATACAGCACTGATTTTGAAATGAAATGAAATGTTTTTGGTTTTAGTAAACATGGAAGCAAACATTGAAGAGAATTGTATGAGAGTACATGGAGGATATGTTGGAAAAGATTGAATTTTTTTACATTCTTGTTCCATTGAAGAGACCCTGGCAGAATTAGAAATGTCCCCCTCCCAAGGAAGTGAATCTACTACTTTAAGCATCAATGCTTTGGCTGGTCTGAAAGTGGTTGTGAAGATAACTCCCTATCTGCCATGGTCTTTGCAGAAATTGCATTAACAGTTACCCCAGTTGAAGTTACCACAAATCAGGCAGAAGTTACCATGGTAACTCCTGTTGCACCACTTGCCCTGTTCCAAAATCTTGAGGTAAAGATATGACTAGCTTATTCAAACAAGCGAAAAGCAAGGGATCTGTGATCCCATGTTGGTCAGACAGGCTTGTGAAGAACATAAAAATAGAAAGGTTGTAAAGACTGGGAATGTAAAGAAATGATGATAAAAAACAGAAACCAAAAAGGGTATTTCTGCTTCAGTGGCCCAAACTAAACAAATGTCAAAAAAGCAGGGAGCAGTCACACTATTGCAGCAGAGGGAAGTGGAGCTGGTGGTGCAGGAGGTGGCTGTGCTCATGTTGCAGGAGGCAGCAGAACATTTTGTAGTTGGGTGGATGGAGGGCAGTAACCTCTGTGCTATCCATCCTAAGCATGTTACTCTCATGCTGAACATCATGCAGTTGGCCAAAGAATTAACAATCGTTTAATTTTCCCTGATTAAAATGTACTTGCAAACATTATCAGTAACCATTCTCAATGGAGCATGTAAGGCCCCTTTGCTGGTAACATCACCGTAACTTTCATGTGATAACTATATATCAAAGATTGTTTATTATTAATTATTGTTGATTTCCCCCAGATAGCTGTATTGATAATTATATTGTTGAAGTTTTGATTGATATTTGAGATAAATCGGGGAATGAGGTGACTTGAAATTCATAGGCAGTGCCATATTGGGAAGGGAGTAGTTGAAAACTCAGATGGTGAGTTATTACTGTTTGTTATTTAGCAAGGTATGTACTACAGTAGAATGGGAAGTTATCATGAATTATCAGAGTGTTTTTCAGTGTTAGTTATTGATTATGGGATGAAAATCATTTTGAGGAGGGACTAGATTGTGGGATAGGTACTGGGGTTTCTGGAATGTCATTGCTCGAAATGTGATTTGAAAGCTGGGAGCAGTGCCACCAGTGATATTGAATTTTACTTTATTTGTTGGAGTTATTCTAGAAAATGATTAACACCAGGAAGCAATAATTATTCTTAAATTGGACATATACAGTAATTTTTAGGTGGTAATGCTTCATCATTTATGACTAATCTATGAATGTTCTGAGGACAGAACATAGTTTGGGGTGGGCAGAGTGTGACAGAGGAGAATTAAGTGTTATAGGGGGGTACCCACTATTTTTACAATTTTCCATCAAGACATCTGGGAGATGGCACCAAATGGTGGTATTGCATATATGACATCACTAATGTCATTAGAGGATCATGTGAACCTTCAGAATCTATGTAAGCTGACCTCAATTTGTTCCATTGTACACAACTTGACTAATATTTGATGAGTACAGATCTTACACAATTCCTGAGGTAGGAATATTAATGATAAATTTGTTACAATAACCTAAAGAAGCATTTGTAATTATGAATAACTATTGGTCTTTGATCTATAAAGTGTTATCTTGAGTTACTGGAATTGGAGTACTTGTAATGGAATAACTTAATAAATCATCAGATTTGTTTATTTAAAAGTAAACAAATAGAATGAGTGATTTGTAACTGTTTTCCTGTCCAATTGACAGGGTGTTTCCTTTGCATTCAATAAATCCAATGTCTTTGAGGTTATGTTGCTTGGCAATCAATGAGAAGAGTTTATTTCATTCATCACATTGTGTCCTGTGCACAAATTAGTAGAAGTGTATCATAGATAATTATACAGAGTTAAAACAACTCTGCAGCACATATACACACACACACACACACACATACATACATACATACATACATACATACATACATACATACATACATTGTTACTGATATTAGTTGACACAATTTATCTGCATCTAAAACAAATACTTGCAGATTGATGTTAATACTAATGAGTAACAGGAGAGACAAGCTTCGCATAAATCTGTACAAAAAAATCTCCCAATATCTAGATATTGATGCATATGGAAAGGTATTCAAGAAACATGATCCTTGCAAGAGAAACAAAACATGCATGGGTTTGTATATTTGTATTTGCTTCATAGCCTAACATTAATTTTCTTGCTACAGGTCACTATTATCTGAAGACATATTATGTATCTCTTATGTTAATGGTGATACATTTTGCTTTAATTATCCCAAATTGCCTAATTGCCAAGACCAAGTTATACTTTCTGTACATAGAATAGAATCCCTAATTTTCCCCTATAGAATCTACTCTGCTTACATTCAATTTAAATTCTAATGGCTCTCACTTATTTGTAACACCAATCCTAGATTACAAATGACACATGGCAGAGTAAAATGTCACAGGACAAGGGTTTCTGTACAAAAGGGAAAGCCTCAAATGGAGAATGTACATCATTGGCACCAGTGACTATTATGGGGGTTCCTCACTCCTTTTACTGTCACAGTAGATTACACTGTGAAGGGCACAAACTTGTGTGTGAACAGTCTCACTGATTGTAATTAATGTAACATTCAATAAATTGTCACAGGTTCGCTTTATATCTATAGCAAGAATTCCATATTTGTGCTCTGGGCACCACTCAAAGGAAAGCAAAAACAGTGAAGCTTCTGGTTGATTTTTATTGACAAGCATCTGGTCAGTAATATAAAGGAAACACCCTGTCCAGTGTCAGGAACAATCATTTAATAATTTGTTCAACATGCATTGCCAAAATTCCCCTTTATATCACCAAGAAACCCTAATAAAGTAGAATTACTTCTTTAAAGAGACAACATAAAAAGGATGATTCTCTCCAAATACAAGTCCAGTCAGATATTTCTTATTGCATCTTGACACTTTACAGTAGAAAAAGAATGTTTATTTACCTGAGGAAGTGCACACACAGTCTACACCCTGTGAATGTCAGCTAAGTTGTGTATGTTGGAATGTCTTCAAGTCATCTTTTATAGGTTTTTATGGTCACATGATACACAAAAGTCTGACTGCCCATGCCCAGACCCCTATTGTGATATAATATCCTGTCTTGTGCCCTTTGGCACCCTCCCACAAACCATTTCCCATAAAAATTGTGTACCCCGAAATGCTTCCTTATGACACCCTCTCCCCTTTTCAATAGTTCTGTCCTAGGAACAATCAGATGGAGTATTTCCTGCTCACACTGCTACCAATTTTAATTTTGATCCCCAGCTGGCAAGGAACCACTGCATGTAACTTTAATTTCAATCAGTTGTTTTCATTTTAATTTTTTGTCAAGAATGTGGAAGAGGTAATAGATTCAAATGTATCAAAACTAAATTCCCCCTAGGCCCTTTGTTATATGTAGGTGACATCCCCACCTACAAGACTACCTACACAATAAGCACATGGGCCATGGTTAAAATACTTCCCTCTTATCAGAACTCCTTCCCCAATTTAGAATCCCAATCATACTGTTGATATCATATATCAACCTACACACTAGCTCCTGGCAGATCTAGCTGAAAAACTCACACTTTGCGACATCCTTCATTCAACTAGGCCACTTACCCATGAGAGTAACATTATGAATAATGTTCTGGAAATTAACACAATAAAAACCCTCCATATCTCAAGCTAAAACTCACTCCATACAACATCTAGCATTTAGCCTAGACCTAGTCATACAAGTGTTGCTCCCACTCCTCTACATGCAACAATTTTCAGCTTCTAACATCCTGTCAACCCCAATGATAAATACATAATTTGAAATGTCCATATATAACACTCAGTGTCCCATAAGTATCCCATAAGAACCTCAAGTTGAGATGCTGATGATTTTCAGGTTACATATCACATTACATTGGAAACTCTTACCCAACAAGAAGATTTCTGAGAAAATTTGCTGGATTTCCAAAAATAGCATAAAAATGGTGAAGGTTACAGACAAGTAGGAAAACAAGGTCAAGTACATCCAAACCAATAATGTACAATGATCCAGATCAAGAGGCCAGAAGGCAAAGAGCACTAGCCAAGTTACTTAAGGTCAGTCAAGGATGAACCCGACAGTTCAACTTGAAAGGGATCCTCTACTATGAGGATATGACAATCAACAAGGAACCTCCACTGCTGCATCACCAGCACCACCACCACCCACAGGTGTACAACTGGGACCCCAGTCCCCAGGTGCAACACAATCCACAGGTGAGCAGCAAGGGACATCCACTCCCACATCACCCCCTCATCCAGTACCCATAGCAGGTACTGCAGCTGGAGCCACCACAAGTCCTCCTCACTCACAACATCAGCCCTAGAGCTGAGAACAAAGGGAAGCTGATTCACAATAGACAATTGACCCAAGTAGTCAAGCACTGACAACCAGTGATCTCAAGAGAAACTCAGATGTTTCAGATGCAGATTTAATCAGTACAGAGGGACCACTGCCTGCTCAATATCTACATGATGACAGGCAACCATCAGTTACCCCTCCAAGCAGCCCAGAAGTTGATCCTGAGACTTTTACAACCAGGACAGGTGTCACTCAAACAACTGTCCCAAACTTTTATGTGCCAACTGGTGACAACAGGTTGATCAGCCAGATCCTGAACTTAGAGACTATCATCCTCAATGAAACACAGCAAATAGCACACAAGCTGAAGATCACCTATCTTTGCAACACCTACAATACAGAGTGGTTTGAAATTGATCAACTTTCTGGTGACTTCTTCACACTCTACAAGGATGACATTGAAAAGACACAAGTAACATGTACTCTTGATCCAATTGGCAATATGACAAGGACCCTCCAGGTTTATATCCAGGTGAACCACACCAGGTTGAGCAACTTTTCACAAAGAGAGCACTTCATGTTATTGCCTTTGTAAAGGTTATGAAGTACAGCCAAGAAGTCTGCATGACCAATAACAAGTATGAAAACTACCATGGAGAAAGGACAGAGTCAGCACTCAACATCCTCAAGAGAAAATTAAGCCAGTTGGACAATATTATCAAACAAGAACAAGAAGCAAGGAAGAGAAACAACTTGCCACCAACTACAGTTCCAACATATTTCCCACATGACAAACTTATTAGAGATGGCAATGTAAAGTTCATCTCTGGCATCATTATAAATGAACTCAATAACTGTACTTCAAAACTAAGCAACCCAGCTCTGTTCACAGTATAAAACTACACCAAACCCTTCAACCCAACAGTTAATGTAGACAGTGATGCACTGATGGTCTCACAAGCAGAAGAGTGGTTAGAAGACTCTGTACAAGAAGATGTAGCCACACATCCAGCTCCAGTGCAACAAGAAGGCAGACAAGCATGCAGACCTTAGTCAATGCACTCTTCCCCATTGTTCAGTGACCCAAGTAATAACAGTACATCACCTGTACCAGGGTTAGCTCACAACACAAACCAAGGGTTACCCAAGCCAATACCCTTGAAACAGCAAAATAACAGCATTAACCACTTGAACAACCATCCCAGATCTAGAAGCACAACACCAGCCAAGGCCCCTAGGGAAGTAAACCTCCAGCACAACCAGGTGCAACAGACAAGTTTGTCAGACAGACAAAACAGCATAGCTCAATACAAGAACAATCTCAGAACAATACGTAACAAGTGTGGACAAGAAGTGCACACAAAGAGATACAGCAGAAACCAAGTAATCTGTAATCAATGCCACAGAAAGAGCCACATAGAAGCATTTTGCTACACAAAGGCAGAGAACCTGTCACAGAACCAAAATGGAGGAAGACAAACCAGCAAACAAAATGGAGAATTCAGTGAAAATTTGACCAATTCTCAAGGCAGGGTATACAACTCCAGTGTATATGACAGTAACCCCAGGGAAAATGGCAAAAAATTGCATAATTTGAGATTGCATGCAGGACAACCTGCACCAGGCTATGACTCTGGCAAATATTCATGAAATTTGCATCAACACACATGGCCTCAGGAAGCGATACAATGTTCAGCTCCGTGACCAGTTGTAGTAAATGGCCATATAACTTATCAACAAAGGCACAACCAAGTTAAAAAAACTGGTTACTCATCACCACACAATAACCAGGATTACCAGTCACCAGCCCCAAACCAAGTTTACATTCCACCAACATGCAAGTACAACAACAGTATCACCATCCTGCATACAATCAAAACCAGCCAATTGGGAACTTCCAACCCCAATTGCCAGATCACCAAAGCTACCAGCAGCCACCAAATAACTAGCTCACCCCAGTTTCACACAACCTCCACAAGTGCAGAGGTTCACAAATCCACCTCCAGGATTCATTTCATCACTAGCTCAAACCACAGAGTCAGACCAGACCATGGTAACACTGATTAAAAGTAACCACCAGTCAAACAATGAAAACCTTAGAAGGCAATTGGATGCTGCAAATTCAACAGCAACCAGTATGACAGGTTACCAGAATGTTGTAAACAATTTAGCCAGAGCTACAGACAGCAGAGGTTACAACATCTTTGCATACATTCCAGAATACCATGGAGAAGATGAAACCAAATGTGATGATTGGGTAGACAGATTGAAGACAGCTTGTGAGCAGAGTGGATGATCATTCACAAAAGAAGTTCACAACAAAGCAGGGCCAACTATCTGAGGTTTTCCCAGACAACTCAGACCAGATCTAACAGCAGAAGCTCTAGCCACTGAACTTCTTAAGGAGTTCTCAGACATTCCAACACAAACACATGCCTCAAAACACCTTTACAAGTTACAGCAACAACCAGGGGAAAAGTTGATACACTACAATATCAACTATGCTAGGATTCACAAGAAAGCAACAGGACTCATGGAACACCAGAAGATGCAGAACCCCACAATAGTAGGTTATGTGATGTCTCTTAATCATCACATCCATGCAAGAGTTATGTGAGCCATGAACAAATCAGAAACAAAAGTATGGACATTGAGAGAAGTGTTCAAGAAAGCTTTACAAGTAGAATACGATTCCAACTTATGCAGAGAAGATGCTAGTAATGCTCAAGTATTAGAACTCAATGATGAGGAAGAAAGTGTTGAGTTCAATGAAGCAAATGTGCAATCTGGACAACACTACAAAAGACCCAAGATGTGGTCATGATACAGGAACTAAATGAAGCAGCTCAAATGTTGGGTTTCAGCATAGAAGAAATCTGTGCAGAAGGAGACAATATCCTCAAACAAAATCATAACTGAGAGGAGACTGAGCTACAAAGTCTGGATTGATTACCAACAAAGTACAATCCTAAATCTTACTACACCAATGTCAACAAAACCTCACATTTTATAAAAGAAGTTACAATACCAGATGACCTGGAAGGTTCCAAAATAGGCACAGTATTCCCATTAAAAATTGGAAACCAAAACATTTTCCCATTGTTAGACACAGGAGCAGGAAAAAGCTGTGTGAGTGAAGACATGTTCAACTCTTTAGGATTACAATATCTACCAGGCATATCAGTACCTAACATCACCACAGCCACAGGATCAAACATGCATTCACTGGGCATAACTGTAATGAACTTTAAACTAAATGAACATTCATTCAAACAACAATTTTTGGTTACTTGACACCAGTGTAGAGAGATAATATTGGGAAGAGATTTCACAATATCAAAGTATATTGGTGTGACAATATGAAGCAAATGAAGTAAAGTTAGATCAGGGTCACGGGAAATTGTAGTCGATATCTGGGCAAAAGGTGGGAAACGGTAGTAAACAGCAAACAGGAAGTGACATCACAATGTCACATGACCTATGACATCATAACCCCCCAGCCAATCTGGTATAAAACAGACACATCCCATTTGGAACCCTCAGAGGGACAGAGTCTGTTGAAGAGAGCAC
>JBCAUI010505895.1:0-12943 GCA_038406195.1 Haplosyllis anthogorgicola | reverse complement strand
GAAAAATTATTCCAAGAGAGAAAATATTGTAGATGTTGTCACTTCAAAATTCAAATTTCAACTGAAGCCAATTTCAATTTTGAAATTTTAAAACTAGAATAGAGTTTGGGAAATCAATTGTTGATTTGGACTACTTGCTAGTGCTTTATTGGATTTTTCATTGTCACCAAACAATTAAGAGACAATCAAAACAGTTAAATGAGATTTTTATTGATCTTTTATTGAAAGGTATTACAGTAGGTACAGCAATTTATGACATAAGCACACTCATATTGATGTTTACACACACATACAAACACACACACACACACACACACACACATAGTTATTAATAATAAAAAACAATAATCAATACTATATGGTCACATGTGTTATGGATCAATAATCATATTTCATATCAATAATCAATTAATATTCATAATTATCGATTATACCTCCATACCTGCATACCTCCGAG
Source organism: Haplosyllis anthogorgicola (assembly GCA_038406195.1). Taxonomy (NCBI): domain Eukaryota; kingdom Metazoa; phylum Annelida; class Polychaeta; order Phyllodocida; family Syllidae; genus Haplosyllis; species Haplosyllis anthogorgicola. The sequence goes on along the minus strand of JBCAUI010505895.1, from coordinate 12,486 downwards.
CCCTTACGCTCAGTATCTACCTACTAAGGTAGCATGCAGTCGGTCTTAAACTAGCATTGTCTTGTCAGGTGAGAGCCGTACCTCCAAGCCTCGATTGCCTGTTGACAACTCATTGCCAACTAACTGTCCATGACTGAGGCGCACAAACTTCGTGCATGAGTTATTGCACTGCGAAAGCCGCAGAACGAAGAGAAAACCTGTCATTTTCTTCTTCGAATAATGATAAAGCGAGGAATTAATTTTAACCGATCCGGTGAATACTAAACTCTCAAAAAGAAACATTAAATTCCAGTGATGTGTTGAACTGTGTTGAATTGAATGATGCTGACGGCAAAGGCATAATCATTTCTTCTGATAATAAAGTTGTCAGTATCATTCAATTTCGATGCTTTTAATACTTTGGTTGATTTTGTAACATTTTTGTTGTCATCACGACATACACTTAATTCTTTAAAGAGATAGCAACAATTTTCTTCTTAAAATGTGCTAAATGAAATTTATTAATAATAAATTTATTTATTTACTGACTGTCTACTAGTAAAGTTTTCAGGAGATAACCTGCGACTTGTACAGTCGTCACATTCATTGGAAATATCGGCAGATTTACACCCAAAGACAGTACTCGCTCCTGTTTTTCGTGGATAGATACATCGTCTCTGTGTCTCTCTCCTCGACACAACATAATTCGCATCAAAAGTACCTATTTTCGAGTGATCTCACTTCAAAGAAAACGTTCCTATTATCAACTTTTAGGCAAATGAAAGTAATAACCCTGAAATATTTGAAACTTTTTGTCAACGTATTTTAAAATATGGTACCTTGTAAGACTTTTTTTGTGAATACTGTCAATATCAACACAGCAGACAACAGCGCAAGAGCTTAAAAAAACTTGCTGAACTGAGAGTCAAATCACTTTAGCAAACTGTAGGCAAACAGTAGGTAGGTTGATAAAAGTAAATCGCAGCCACATTCGAATTGTAACCAACCTTGCAACAGTTACAATTATATTGCTTCAAAGAGCCAAAGATTGTGTACACCCCTATCGGCGGAAAATGCAGGAGAAGCACGAGACATGGCCCTTGTGCAGGTGAGAGAATGACCCTATGGCTTAAAAACCCATTGAAAGGTTCACACAGTCCAAAATAAGGGTAATCAGTAGCCCCAAGAATGGACCCAAGCCCAACAAAAAATTTTCAAAATAAAATTCAAATCTCAAATAAAAATCGATTCTTGTATTCTTATTCCTTGGTTCCTAACTCGACGTTTTCTGTACTTTAAGTCAACAGAATGCACTGTGCTGGATCTGCGAATAAGTCCGTCTATTACTCGCTTCATTTCGCTACAGAATAGTTATTATTGCATTTTGTACGTCAATCGCATCGGCACAAACCAATTTACGGTTTATTAATTCATAGCTTCTTGACAATGTTATGACAGACAAGAAGAAGAAGCTGACATAACCTTCTACTGTAATAGGGGATGGTTATAGCTTCTAAATTAGATATTAGTTTCTCGCGGTGAGTAATCTGTCAATTTTCCTCCATCTTGAAATGTATCATTGTTCCATTTCTTTCTGATTTCACATTTTCCCAAGACAGTGAAAATATGATATTTTCTGATTTTATTAACAGCCATTAATGAGACCAATGGCGGTTTCTTTTCTTATTCTCTCGTCTTTGGTGTCAGAAAAAATCTTTGGAATTCCATGTGTTCTTTTGAAGACTAAGGGCTTTCCTCTAAACGCTTTTATCATTAATCAGGCACTGTCCCACGAGAACCAAAGACTCTGTCAATAAAGACTTACTCCTTAACCTCGATTAATATTATTCCACTACTTGGAGACAGGGGTTTTTTTTGTCTACCATAAAGCAGAATTTAAAACCATGTAGTGTTAAAGTTGCCGAAAACAGTTGATAACACAATGAAAATGACAACGTCAATCTCGTTGTTTCTTTTCTATCTTTTGGGTTACAATGTAAACAATGACCATAAATATGTAAAACAAGAAGAGTAGTTAATCTCCGGAAGCATTAAACGTTGAGAGATAGTACATAATATCTCTTGCAAGTGCGCGATTCACTTTAATCTTAAAAGAATATAGCACATTGGCAAAGTGTTTGATTGCTTTTGAAAGAGTCCCTTAAACTTATGGCTTGCGTTTTTAATACAAAAACCCATCACTTAATTAGTTATTTGCATTTCTTATTGCAGGAATTAATATGCATTTTAGAAGTTACGAATTAAAGGATATAGTTAAGATACTTACTAATACTTCCCCTTCCTGTTCTCTGAAAAAAAATTATGAAAGAAATTATTATTAAAAGTATTTGCAGGTAGATATCTGTCATGCAATTATCTAAATGGAAAGGAAAAGTCAACATTTTCTTGTGAAGATTGCAGTTATAGTATACATTTCTTTTTATTACAGAAATGTTCACCACTTTGAACTTCCTGTGGTGCTTTAAGTTGTGAAATTTCTGTCGTTTACGTCGGCGCGATTGCAGTTTCTTGTTTGGTTGTCTGCTTTGTCACCTTGCATTATTGAGGCTGACAAAAAAGAAGCATTCTTGAACTTCCATGTGTCTAGAAGATGTGACTGAGCTATTTTTATGTCATAATTTCCTGCAGAAAGTGTCGATCAAACCGAGGTGAGTGTTATCACTGTTCGGATGCTTATCGAATATCTTTCTTTGCAAAGTAGGCATCAGAACAAACTAATGGGAAAATTTTGCGTAGGATATGGAAAGATTCGGTTACTGTGGACTCAATACAAAAAGATCTTACAAATGAGAAAAAGCGAAATGTACTCGTTGCGTTGGCCGAGCGTTTCACGTTACTCGACACTTATTCTAAAAACCAATGAAAAAAATGGATAACTGGATAAGCAAATTATGTTGTACACACATTATTTGCTTCAATTTAGAAGAGCACATTTGGAAATACCTTTTAAGCGAAAGGCAAACTAAAATTTTAAAAGAATGAAAAATTCCAAAATTCGCGTTATTGGGTTACTTCATTTGCAACTGCTGCGTTATTTGCTTTTAATTCGGAAATTGTTCACTAAAGTGAAGAATATTGTAGACGGGATAAAATGAAGGAAACACAATATTTACTTGGCATAGTAAAGTATTTTAAGGAACTCATTACCATATCGTGTCACTCTTGCATGATAGATCTAAGTTGTTGAGACAGTTGACAAAATTAAAGCATTAGTTGATCTACAAATCATACACTTAATTGTACGGTGTGTAAAATCTCTGATGGATTGTAAGCAATTACTGTTTCTCTGTATGCAAATTATATAAATTGTCAAAGCAAAATTCATGGAGTATGAACGAAAAATTCGTCAACCATATATTCTGATTGAAAATCCTATTGTTGTGATTGCTTGATTAGAATGCACAGTTTTAGCAAATTCATCTTTATTAAACTAACGAAAAAAATTTAATTATTCATCTCAATTTAGGCATAATGCAAGATAATACAGAGAAGGCAATAAATAAGTGTTTTGAACTTCGGCGGCCGTTGTAATCTTTTGTTTTCCTTAAAGTCTAATTTTCAAGCAGTAAACAACATTGGCGGATCCGGGGGGCTCACGCCCCCTCCAACGGCCCAAAATTCTTTCATTTTCATAGGATTTTGGAGGAAAATATTAAAAGGCACCCCCTCCAACCACCTGAAGGTCCCGGGCGCCCTCTCCAACAAGAAATCTTGGATCCGCCTCTGAACAACATCACCGCTTGGATACAATCACAAAACAAGTGTTACTTTTCCGTATAACTCTGAAGTTAAAAACTGTCTAAATGTTACAGGCACTGGTGATGTTTTGTTTACTGGAGAAAGGATATTAAAAATACTCACTCCGGTTTTCCTGAGTTTTTTGGTTCGCGCTCGCTTTCTTTCGACCCTTCTGTTACCACTGACTGAAATGAAACAAAGCAACAAGATCATATTATTTGCTGGGGAAAGTAATAAGTGAAAGTTATCTTTAGTGATCGTAGGTTAAAATGTGGCCTATTCGGGACAACACCATAGCATAAAACATGAATTTCTATTGTGCCAAACTACGCTCATTACATATGATTCATATGGATGCCTTTATATTTTACATTGACAAACGTACGATGTGAATATAGTGAATTGTAGCTACAAATTCCATGAATTATGCAGATCTGGCCCATGTCTTTGTGACGAATTTATCACATCTATTTGCGCCAACTTCGACAAGATCGGTAATTACGACACTTGTTCCTCAAATGTTCGACATTGGTCAATGGAACTTTATTCACAAAACAGGATTATGTTTCCCGTACGAAGGAGCAGGTAGACGGGGCATCATATCTATTGTGCTCAGTATTCCTGGTGGAGGAAGGAGAAGGCGATGCCACTATTGTATGGGGAAAGTCCCACACAATTGCTCATTTGCCGAAAATACAATGCATCTCTGTAATTGAGTCTACTGCCTGTTTATCCCGATTTGGCTTTGGGATAATGTAATTACGGTAATGTAATTTTTTGCTAAATTACTGCATACTCCAGAATATGAAGATACTGTAGTCATATCTATGTAGCTTGTGAATATTATTGGTCCCATTACTGCTTCGGTAAAATTTGCAAAATTTTTGGTACGGTGCAACATATTTTGTTCCCTGGTTTGAACAAGAAATTCCCGCGTTGAAGCATTGCTTGACAGTTCTGCAATCTGTCAGTTACTTTGATGGTAGTTAACAGTGAAACTATTCACAGTTGGGAAAACAATCGCACTACACATTTTTGCCCTCATATAGTACTTATATATTGGATAATTTCAAGGTTACCTTATTGTGAACAATGATAGCTGATACCATTTACCTAGAGACGAACACACATACAGAGAAGCACGCAACACAGTGTGAAATAATCAAGCTTGAAATAGGATTCATGTAACTAGTGATTTGGCATAATGTTGTAATTCATTAGTGTCTTTTCCATCTAGCTATTAAAGGAATGCCTAATGGATGACATTAATACCTGCCTAGAGGAATAACAAAATACAAAGACGCATAACAATAGTAGCATTATGTATGATTGATATCAGTGACGCAGATTGATTACCTAAAATTACCCCATGTACATACGAATGATATCTTAATTGTTACAATGATGTGTACTTCATGCAGTCGTGAGTCACTAATTCCTAGTAGTTAATTAGACCAAAGTGCTAAGTATGTGGCAAACTGCTAAATTTTAGAACAGTTTACTACGATAATAAAACCGTCGTTTTACATGTTTTCACGTCATTAGCTAAGTATCACAGAATGTCTTTAAATTCTGCTTGATATCTATCTTGTTACTCTCTTTTGTGATTTAGAATTTTATGAAGCGTGTACTTTACAAACGTAGGGGGTAAGGAAGGATACGGCAGCCCCAGATAGACATTTGAAACAGGACCTCAGATGGGAAATTGACAGATGAATCTCCATAGGAAAGCAGCATTTAATTTAGAAGCCATAAACATCCCCATTACAGCAAAAGGTTATGTCAGCTTCTTGTTGTTGTCTGTCATAATATTGTCAAGAAACTGAGAAAACAGTCTATAAATTGGTTGGTATTTCTGTGATTGATGTAACAGAAAAGTAATGATACATGATGACATATACCCTATGAATCTGTATCGGGTCCACAGCAAACGAGACATGGCAAATATTTGATTCCGTCGTGAAAGAACTGCCATCGCTTAGATTGAAAATCACAAGGTACTTGGTTAAAAGGCAAAGACCGTGTGTGATTTTAGTCGGCGATTCTTTAAACACTTCAGCTTTAATTAAAGGTCCAATAACTGTTTTACATAAATTTGTAAACCTATGTTAACCCTTACACTGCCTACTTCAACATTTGTCAATCTGATCAAATGTTTTGAGTTTTTCTTTGACTGGGGGCCTGTTAAATTGCTTTGTAGAAAATTTAATTTTCAATCCAACTTCTTTTTAAAGGTTTAGTTTCATAGAGGGATGGCAGGAGTATATCCTAAAAACCACAAAACTGTATTATTTTATTCTTTGATGATAGTTAAGGCACTATTTCAACATTTGTTATTCATAAAATTGACCCTTAATTTTCAGGACATTTTGACTTTCACCGCAACTGGAATGTTTAATTACTGCTTGCTCTTTGGTTTTGTATTTTATTTTTTAACTTTAATCAAGTAGCAATCATTCACAATACCTGGTTTTATATGAAGTGCCAGTGGCTACCATTTGTGATCTTTAAAAGAGCCAGGCTATCCATAATAAATCCTACCAAGAATGCATGATGGGTGGCACAATTGGGTAGTCTCATGGCAGACTTATTTACAAGGTATAAATCTAGCTCTTTGACTGTTTTTGACCAGGATAATAGTGCTCTACTACTAAAATGCCTCACTGTGAAAAATATAAAATTTAGCTCTCTAATGTGCCTTAAATTACTTGAAAGTCTAAAATCTAAACACAATGTTTTTGCGTAAATTGGTAAGAAACCATTGTCCGAATATTGGTCTTCAAACCCCTATCAGGATTGTCATATTTTAAATATATGTGTAGTCTATTTTAAATAGATTCCCAGGCATTATTTTAGAATACTTAATACCATTTACTTGACTTAAAGAATTTCCATGCGGCAATGAGCGCAAGTTGAACACCGTCCATGTACCAATAAGAATTCATATTTTTGCTTCTTATTGTTTAAAATAGGTGTTATTTTCCCATTTAAAAGTAGAAAATGTTACTAAACTGTATTCAATTCTGGTAAATGTGGTCGGACTTATGACTGTTTGCTTGAATGCGATTGCATTATTTTTGGAAAATAAAACTTTGTTAAACTTCTCACAGTATTTCAAGTTTTGATTTTCATTTATCTGGTCTTCTTTCAGTGGTTTCTTTCAATTATAAAGATTGAAAAGTAAACTGATAGATTTAGATACCTTTGGAATCAAATTACAGATTTAGTAACGTAAATTAGTAACGTAAATTATCGCAAATGAAACTTGGGAAAAAAACAATTTTTGCCCCGTTTAAAACATTTCAGAGATTGTGAATTCTTATAAAAATTACTTTCTAATAAAATATGTGCACATCTTACCGTAAAGAAAGTTCTTTATTTATTTTCTATTCCTCCGATCTTTAAAAGTAATCCATGTTCTTTGTTGAATTTTGAGTTGGAATTAACACGAAGCTGCACTATGTTTGGCAGCCGCTTGTCTGACAGTGGAGCGCTGACTGACTGCTAGGGCGCTTTTTGATGAACTTGAGTGAAGTTGTTTCCCAGTGGGAGGACAATTGATTTCTTTTGTATATGATTAGATGACTAAAACCTTTGAAAAAAATGGATTTACGTTAAAACGCAGGAATCGTTTAAGGGCCTACGCATCACGTTTTTTAATGGAAACTTTAAAATGTATTTCATTATGGGGTGATATGGATTTTCTTAGACTTACTTACTACTTACAAAAAACGAGGTAGACAATAATAAACTCAGTTAGTGATGTGATATATAGTAACTGTCATAAGTCTGTTTGATCTAAATTGTATATTTATTGTGAAGGGAAGTCAGGTCATAACATAGCAATGGCATCGATTCTACATATGCGTTTACAAATGCATTCTTCTATTTTCGCTAATATTTTAGTTAATTATCAGGTTCATGACCCGCTACATGTGTTGAAGAACATTCCTCAAGAAGTTGTTGTAGATACTTGACATTGTTCGGACAGAAACGTATCTATTGTTCACGCACATGCTTGTTTGGACATAGTTATAAGCCTTGTCACGCATGTTCTTGTGATTGTTTCGTTTTCTTTTTGTGAAATACTGACAATACATATGTGTGTATTTAAGGCTGGTAACGAATTTGTGCGGTTCTTTTGTTGAAGTGATGATTTAAAGAGTTAAAAGAGGTGCTAAAGGGTATCAATGCAAGAAATAGTATGAAAGTTTCTCCATGAATGTATGATGAGAAAAAAACTTTCATTCGTGGCTTTTTATTTTTAAAACAATAAAATCCTGGTCATGTTTCCTTTCGCGTGAAAGATACAGACTTAAATTCTATGGCTGGCAAAAATCACTATCGGGCGGCTTTTTTGAAATTTTAATCTAGTTGATTATTTCGAGTCAAATTGAAAGAAATCCTTGTGAAAGCCAAACAGAAAAAGCTATTTTCCTCAAGTCTGTGAAGAATTTTGCGCAAGTCCGCTACCTAATTTAGAATCATAACCATCGTCTTTACGGTAAAAAAAATTGTGTAACTTCGTGTCGTTGTCAGTGATAACAAGAAGTTATGAAGGAATAAACGGTAGATGACTTTCCGTAATGGCCACAATTGGCATTTGGATTAATGTCGTTACTCTTAGAGTGTTGGCGACACAAATTAAAAGTACTAATCCATCAAGATATTACATGTTTACATGTGTGACAAGGGTACCGTGATAGATTGCATTAGTTCCTTTGACGTCCGCCATTTGGCTAATGCAGCACTGGTAGACCATATTGATAACGTTGACTTTTAAGCGTCTTGAATTACACAATATGACTTCACAGCACACAACTTTTATACATATAGATATACACAAGCCCTTCTTTTCACGGTGTTAAGTTTGTTCAGTAAAAGCAGAGAGAGAGAGTACAATAGTTGCGTTTGTTAAATCAGGTAAAGGGACCGTCGTGATTAATATATCGGTCCAGTTAATTAATTTGTCACTGTGAGTCTGTGTGTGAGTGCATCCTGGTAACAATATAATCAATTCATTTTGGGGTAATGAAATCTATCTAGCATTCGGGCAATCATTTCGACACCATTTCGCAGCCCTTTTAGACAATGATATTGTTAAATCCAGGGGCGCCATTATGTGACAAGATTTCAAAAATACCTGTCAATTTGTCTACTACTACTGAGCGAGAATTCTCCTGAAGCTGCAAAAGAGAATCACGAACATCGTGATGGTATCCAGTATATTGGCCTCACACGTATTGTTTTACTCGTTCATATGAAGCCCGACCAGTAATGGAATTTAATTATTTTTCTTTATGTGCATTGTGCTCATCCTTCATTTCTTTGTTAGTTTATTGAGAGATTTTCGAATTGATACTAAGTATGAATTTGTGAGTAACTCTTGACGTGCGTCCAACAATAAGAAGGTATTCATGGCCGAAAATAGTTAGATATTGAAAAACAAAAAAACACCGTTAGTTGTTTTGCGTTTAAAATAGAAACCAGCTGAATAATGAAATACAATAAGACCTTTGGGCTTCCACTGTCCTACAAGGTACCGAATAGGATTGACTCCTGCATGATGTGACAAAAGGGTATAGAAGTATCATCCTTTTGTTTCATTAAAATCCTAGTGATTATACTTCATTTTTCCAATCTAATTTCCGTAAAACCTTTTGAAAGTATTTTATTAGTATGGGACATTCAAGTTTACAAGGTCGAATGACTCTTTCAGTAACTTTTAAAACAATATGATACTGAATCCAAAACAGCTTTGAATACCTAAGCCACATTGCAAATATAGAGATCGTAGGTTGAGTTTCCTATTGCTATTTGGTTAACTTTGTTGGCCTAGAGTCCCACAGCCTGTGCTGGAGTCATGAATAACACCTTGAATGAACAGGATGTCAGAACTAATTGATAGGACATGCTGATGGCACTTTGAACTAATGTATTTGATTCTATCGTGGATCACTCCACTTAGTCTTCCTAAGCAGCACCATTTGATGGTCATGTAAATGGACAGTTCAATGTAGCTTTGGATTCTGCCTTTGTATTTATGTAGACATACATGGCATACACATTTGCCATGTTGTATCGCGTGAAACAACAAAATACCAAAAATACTTTCTGCTGTTTAAAAAACTTGATACAAATACGTTTTCACTAAAACCAGTCAGGATTTACAAAACGTTAAAACTAACAACCTTTATCTTTATCTTATAGAATATGCAATAGACATGTGACAAAGAACAATAGACTGAAGTTTTAAAGTAGAAACCAGTCGTGTTTCTTTCGCTTTTCAAAAAGAAAGTTTAGAGTAAACCTAGGCGGAGAACAATAGTAGACACTTGTCTCCATGAAGTGTAAAGGAGCACTGTTAACAATAGCAGATAGAGATGATGGTGCATTTATCTCACGATGTTGTCTCGCAGAAAATCGTGCCTACTTAATTACAACTTAAGACGTAGATAGGTGTCTGAAATTCCCATTTATATAATATCAGGAACAGTAAATGAGGTTAGGAATTCTACACTATTGGTGTGTAGCTAGCAGTAAATTGATGCTCATTGACCCAAATTACCTTAGACACCTCATTTGTCAAAGGTTCAGCCCACCAAATAACAGTTGTATTTGCTAGATACATGCGATTTCAACTGTGAATGTTTTCAGATAATGTCTACCTTTGATTTACATCCTCTGTTTACATTTAAACTTTATAGTTCACTCTAACATCTGTCTTTTCCTTTTACGTTTTCGTTATTTGATCGTGTTTTAATATAGTAGGTTCTAAATTTGGTTAGTGTAACCTATTTGGTTGATACAGGCATTGTTTTACGTTCTTTCAGCAGTTGTGTACGATTTTTGTCCGGAACTTTCGAGGGCCGCCTAAAAACAAGACATGTAAGGTTAAAGTCTCAGTCCAGATAGCAAAGTTGTATTTTACGACTTTTGTATTTCACCTTTGTGTTGATCTATCAAATTATTAAAGAATTTAAAAATTCTATTTAAAAGTTCTTTGTGTGATGTTATAATTTAATGCATGATTTCTATCTTTTATTGGCGAACCTGGAGAAAAAGTTAAGCACCAATAACATGTCCCAAAGGAAAGAAATATCATCAATTTCTTAATGGCCCACAGCTGTGTTTGTAGTTTTTATCAAACATCTCTTTATTAGGTCTGTGTCAGAGGCCAATTAACACAAATCTGAAATAACCGTAATTACACTCCGGATGGACCTCCTTGAAGTTGTTTTCATTAGTTGTTTTCATATTCATTGACCTTTACCTCTACGATGTTACACTGAATAAGCTTGTCTCAACTTAATCAAATGCTTCTGGTCAATCCGTTAATTTACGTTATTGAGTGAATCTTGTCAAAAATTGGGATTTAACGTCACGAAGTACAGATAATTATGGTGATGATCCACTTTTGTATAATACCATTCTGTGCGCTACTCTTTTCGCACCATTCTAAATTGAAGTGCAGGAGACAAGAAATTGGACTTAACGAAAAATAATAGATAAATTAACTAAAAACGTCATAATACTTAATCCTTACCCATCAGATCATGGAATTACTATCAAAAGTTCATGCTGAGCCAATGCTAAGCTACTTGCCTTAAACCTTTAATGGTATATTTCATGATCTGATATCCTTAAATAGCAACAAGGTTGCAGCACTCTACTTACCGTGTCGCCTAATTAAATTGCATCACGACACGAGTACCTAACAATCTACAATTGTTTAATAAACGAAAACAAATATTCTATATGAAGACTCTGCCCTTAACGGAAGGAATAATGAATAAATTCAGTAGTCGTGACTTGGAAAGTTTAAAGAAGAATCACTGGTTTATGTTTCTAAAACTGAAGAACCGACACACTAGATTTCATTACATAGAGGCCGCAGATGACATTGAGTGACAAGTAACGGCAATATCTAGGATATCAGTAGCCAAAACGGATAAAATTCCGCTTCAGTTCAATTCCGCTTCCCCATAAATTCCTGCACACAAAACTTAATTTTTAATTAATTAAGTAGACTATGATTGACAGTAATTTAGTTTGTGATCTAAAATGCACACAATTGTGTAATTTTATCTCTCCTAGTTCCAGATAATAAATTGTTCTTTATGAAAAGAGGTATACCTTGGAGACAAATTGTAGGATCGAGATCTAAGAAAGACGGTTAAAGGTGGGTTAAGAAGCTCCTCTTGGATAATGTGTCTAAGATGTTTTTATCCTGCTGTGCAGACTGACGATATTCATAGGTTTTTACCTCTAAATGTTATGAGATAAGTATTACTAAGTACACTGCCAATTAAGTTCTTTGCCACTCCTCCGACAGTAGATAAAAGGTATGCACTGGTGCCTGGATGTTATTTGTATCATCTGAGGTGAAAGCAGTTTGTCATAATCATGACCTATTTATGTCAGTCAGCAATCGCATTGTGTAAATCGTATTGGTATATAACTCTTCTTTACTCACAATACATTCAACTAAGTTTCTATGGAAGAAAAGAAGAAACATCGTTAAAGAAACATCTGAGAAAATTACTGTGTAGATAATAGGCTTGCCCCCTAACACCTGGTAACTTTGTTTACATTTCTGTCACTGTTGTGTTCAGCTCCTCTCTAGTGGTTCCAATACAAAGTAACTCCAAACACGGTCCTGATAGTTTGCTTTTAAACAGTGTCTTTATTGTAACTAAGATTACAGTGTAAGCCGGAGCTGTATGGTCTGTACTTGTCTAGGGGGGC